>SZWC01017265.1:45641-57173 GCA_023375785.1 Penium margaritaceum
CCATTGAGGAAGGCTGTCTTTACGTCCATTTGGTCGAGCTCCATGTCCTTCGCGACCGCCACCGCAAGGATCGCCCGGATGCTTGTGAACTTGGCGCTGGGGGCAAACGTCTCATCGTAGTGCTCGCCCTTACACTGTGCGTACCCCTTTGCCACGAGCCACGCCTTGTACTTGTCAACCACACCTTCCTTTGTGAACTTGGTCTTGAAGACCCACTTGGAGCCGATGACCTTGGCATCTTTCGGCCTGTCAACCAGCTGCCACGTGCCGTTTTCAGCAATGGACGCCAGCTCTGACTTGATGGGGGCGTCCCACTGCTCCCCCTCGGGCCGCGCAAGCCCCTCTTGCACGGTCATCGGTTCCGTTCATGCAGCCAACATGCACCGCGTCATGCCGATCCATCGACCGGTGCCTACGTCGAAATGATTCTCTGCTCTCTGCTCCCTCCCGCTGTGGCACGGCAGTCTTGGCGGCGTCTCGTCGCTCTGCTGCAATCCTTCCGACTCAGCCCGCTCTGGTGAATCATCCACCGGACGGCTCCTCAAGGATTCCTCCCGCTCCGGTGAACCATCAACAGGACGGGCGTCCAGAGTATTTTTCTCCGACGCCCGACGCAAACTCCGCCAGGTCTACGCGCTTCGGCACCCGCGGTACCTCCTTCGACGGATCAATCCGCTGGATCTAGAGCCCAGCTGCATCTTCGTCGGAGTCCTTCACGTCGGCTGCTGCCCTTGCTGCACCGCCGCGCTCCAACGCTGCATCATCGACCTCCGTGTCAGCCGGCTCCTCCTCGTAGTCAAGGAGCTGGAACCAATCTCCTTGTTTTGGAGTGTTCCCGATGTTCATGTCGTTGCTACTGCTGCTGAAGCTTTGCTGCTCGTCAAATCGACGTCACGGCTGTGGATGATCTCTTGCGTGCATGGGTCCCAGAGCCGGTACACCTTTTGCGGACTCTCGTAGCTGAAGAACAAGCACGGCTTCGCCCACGGTTCCAACTTGCTGTCGTGTTTTTACGCCGCCTACACCATCGCGTGCCCCTTGCACCCGAACACCTTGAAGTTCGCCACGTTTGGCTTGCGCCCACTCCAAACCTCCTGTGGCNCGTACTTTTGAGTTTCGGACGCCGAGCCATGATTTTGGCAAAGTCCCTCAGTAACAACCTGCACTACTGGATCCGGTGGATGATCCACCTGACGCCTCGGCAGGCCTATCGGAGCAATGTCTCCAGATGGTATTTTTGTTAACCGGTCCGGTCGATTATCGACCGGATTTCGAGTCGCAGCCGGCTCCCGGGGCCGCTGCGCATACCCCAAGTTTGGAAGGCCATATCTCCCTCGATACAAGTCCGATTCTGGCGAAACAACTTCCAAGGGATTCAACAACTTGTCACCTTTACGGGGAAATCCTCCATTTTAGGATCTGAGCAATCATTGAGTCGCCAGATCCGCTGGCACGGAGTTTCAACTTTCTGGCGGCTCGTCAGCGCCTCCCGGCGCCGCACTTGGGCATGCGGAGGGACAATTTTTCAACATTCTCCCCCTTGCACCTGCCATGCCCGCTGCTCCTGCTAGCTCTCAGTCATCTTCCGCTGCGTGCTCCAGCCTGTCATAGCTGGTCATCCCAAGTCCAGCCACGCTCATCGCGTGTCGGTCAGCGGGTTGCCCTTTGGTCAAGTAATGCACAAGCATGTTGTGCTGCTGTAGTGCTGCAGCACCACCTGCCCCTTCTCGACCATTTCATGTGCGTAGTGATAACGCATGTCAATATGCTTTGTCCTCCTGTGCTGCGTTGGGTTGTTGGTCAGCGACATGGAGTCAGTGTTGTCCTCTTGCACCACCGTTGGCTCCTGCTGCGGCACGTCCAGTTCCCCCAGCAACCTACGGAGTCACACCGCCTCCTTGACTGCCTCGGCCAGCGCGATGTACTCTGCTTCTACTATGGAGGTGGCAACGTAGTCCTGCTTCTGGTTGCACCACGAGACCGTTGCACCAGCGAGGAAGAACACGTAGCCGGATGTGGACTTCCGCTTGTCCACATCCCCAGCATAGTCTGCATTTGTGTAGCAGACCAAACGCAAAGGATCCCCCCGTCCTTTGCCGTCAAACCTCAGGCGCGCGTGCCGCGTCGCCTGCAGGTAGCGGAGGATGCGCTTGACCGCCTGCCAGTGTAGTAGCCCTGGATCGGCCACATACCTGCTTACTTGGCCCACCGCATAGGCCAGGTCCGGTCGAGTCGCCACCATGGCGTACATAAGGCTGCCCACTGCCGATTGGTACGACACCCCTGTCATATCCTCCCGCTCTTCTTTTGTTTGTGGCGCCATTGACGCATTCAGTTCACAGGTCGTGGAGACAGGATTGCACATTGGTTTGTAGTCCTCCATGTCGTACCGCTTCAGCACCTCGGCCACATATTTGGCTTGTCCAAGCTCAAGCGTGCGTGCCCTCCGGTTTCCCATAATGCTCATCGCAAGGTAGAACTCCAGCTCCCCCATGTCTGACATATGGAAACTGCTGCTTAGCTGCTCTTTCAGCTGCTGTAGGCTCGGCAGGTCTGATGAGCACAAGATGAGATCGTCCACGTACAGTGTGACGATCTGATGGAGCTTCTTGCTGTGTTGCACGTACACGCTATGATCCGCCTCACAGCGCTTGAAGCCCGATTGTGCCATGAAACTATCCATTTGTTGGCACCAGCATCGGGGCGATTCTTTTAGCCCATACAAGGACTTCTGCAGCGTGCACACCTTGCCCTCCGGTGCCTCCACCCCCTCCGGCACGTCCATGTAGATTTCCTTGTCGATGATGCCATTGAGGAAGGCTGTCTTTACGTCCATTTGGTCGAGCTCCATGTCCTTCGCGACCGCCACCGCAAGGATCGCCCGGATGCTTGTGAACTTGGTGCCGGGGGCAAACATCTCATTGTAGTGCTCGCCCTTACACTGTGCGTACCCCTTTGCCACGAGCCACGCCTTGTACTTGTCAACCACACCTTCCTTTGTGAACTTGGTCTTGAAGACCCACTTGGAGCCGATGACCTTGGCATCTTTCGGCCTGTCAACCAGCTGCCACATGCCGTTTTCAGCAATGGACGCCAGCTCTGACTTGATGGGGGCGTCCCACTGCTCCCCCTCGGGCCGCGCAAGCCCCTCTTGCACGGTCATCGGTTCCGTTCATGCAGCCAACATGCACCGCGTCATGCCGATCCATCGACCGGTGCCTACGTCGAAATGATTCTCTGCTCTCTGCTCCCTCCCGCTGTGGCACGGCAGTCTTGGCGGCGTCTCGTCGCTCTGCTGCGATCCTTCCGACTCAGCCCGCTCTGGTGAATCATCCACCGGAAGGCTCCTCGAGGATTCCTCCCGCTCCGGTGAACCATCAACAGGACGGGCGTCCAGAGTATTTTTCTCCGACGCCCGACGAAAACTCCGCCAGGTCTACGCGCTTCGGCACCCGCGGTACCTCCTTCGACGGATCAATCCGCTGGATCTAGAGCCCAGCTGCATCTTCGTCGGAGTCCTCCACGTCGGCTGCTGCCCCTGCTGCACCGCCACGCTCCGACGCTGCATCATCGACCTCCATGTCAGCCGGCTCCTCCTCGTAGTCAAGGAGCTGGAACCACTCTCCTTGTTTTGGAGTGTTCCCGACGTTCATGTCGTTGCTACTGCTGCTGAAGCTTTGCTGCTCGTCAAATCGACGTCACGGCTGTGGATGATCTCTTGCGTGCATGGGTCCCAGAGCCGGTACACCTTTTGCGGACTCTCGTAGCTGAAGAACAAGCACGGCTTCGCCCACGGTTCCAACTTGCTGTCGTGTTTTTACGCCGCCTACACCATCGCGTGCCCCTTGCACCCGAACACCTTGAAGTTCGCCACGTTTGGCTTGCGCCCACTCCAAACCTCCTGTGGCGTCTTCCAGCCGCCCTTGCCCTTCAGCACCGCTGTTGGGATGAGGTTAATGGTGTAGCTCGCTGTACGCACAGCTTCCGTCTAGAATCCTCGTGGCCACCCCGTATCCACAAGCATGGTGCGCACCATGTTGAGCAGCGTCTGGTTTGTCCACTCCGCCACTCCGTTGGACTGTGGTGAGTACGTCGTAGTGGGTTCCAACTTGATGCCTTGCTGCTTCATCCACCCACTATTGCCCACGTACTCTCCGCCATTGTCGCTGTGGAGCGCTCTGACCTTCCGGCCAGTGTGCCTCTCCATCGCTACGACGTACTCCTTCAGCCGGTCCAGGACCTCGCCCTTCCGCTTCATGAAGTACACGTAGAGTTTTCTACTGTAGTCGTCAATGAATGTGACGAAGTATCTCAAGCCGTTGCTTGATGGCGTTTTGAACGGTCCGCACACGTCGCTGTGCGCAACCTCCAGCAGGTCCTTTGCGCGAGCCTCGTTCTCATTGAACGGCTTGCGCCGCGCCTTGCCCAAAATGCAAGGCTCGCACTTTTTGTGCGCTGCTGCATTTGCTGCCGCGTGTGCACCGTTGATGACGAGGCCACGCACCATGTCGTGCTTCGCCATCTCCTTAACAATTGCGGGCGCCGAATGCCCCAACTGTTGGTGCCAGAGCTCCAGATCAGCGTTTCCTCCCTTGGCCATGTTGACGATACGCTTCTGTGAATCTGCTGCATCGGTTGCCTCGGGGACCACCTTGGTCTCCAGGATGTACAGACTGTCCTCGCGCTTCGCCTCCAGCACGACCTCGCCGTCACCGTCGATGCGCACCACTGTGCCTTTCCTACGGAAGAGCACCTCATATCCCTTGTCCGTCAAACGGCTAACACTCAGGATGTCAGCCACGACGGGGACGTGCTGCACATCACGGATTGTGCACAGCTCCTTCTTTCTGCCTACCACGACTTCCACCTCCACGTCGCCTTGGCCGGCCGCCGGCTCGACTTTGTCATTCACGACCACCATTGACTTGGAGGACTTCTCGTAGGTGAAGAACCCCACCTTCTCGACTTGGGTGTGCTCCTCGGCCCGGAATCCAGGCACCGCCTGTTGGCCTTCTTGAGGAAGTGGTTCTTGTTGCCGTTGAGGAGTGACCTGCCCTTTCTGTTTTTGCCGCCGATCTTCGCCTCCTCCGGGCACTCACGGGCCCAATGGCCCTCTTTGCCGCAATTGCGGCACTCACCTTTCTTGGCACCCTTCTTGCCGCCGCCCTTTCCACCACTTCCGCGGCCCCCGGTTCCACCACCTCGTGTTTTGGTGACAAGGGCTGATGAGGAAGACGAGGACTCCCCGCTTCTTCGTCGCTGCGCCTCGTTGCAAATGTACTCTATGGCCGCACCATAGGTGAGCTTGTCCTCCGACCATCCTCCAAGGACAGTGATGAGTGGGCCCCAACTGTCAGGTAAGGCCATGAGGAGAGCCATTGCCTGCAGCTACGTGTCGATCTTCCACCCCACATCGTTGCATTGCGAGGCGAGCAACTTGATCTGCTGCATGCCGCAGATGACATCATCTCCCTCCTCGATTCTCACCGTGAGGAGCCGTTTCATTGGCAAAGATTTTGTTCGCGAGCAACTTGGATTGGTGGATGGCATAGAGCTTTTGCCAAGCTTAGGCTGAAAGCTTGCAGCCTTGGAAGTAGCCCCACTACGACTCGGCTGTCCCGGACACCAGGAGTATGAGCGCCTCCGTGTTCTTCCTTTCGAAGGCCTGCTTCTCCGGGTCCGTAGCAGTCGCCTCTGTGAGTACCTCCTTTCCCAACATGACGTCCAGCAGCTCCTTATGCGAGAAGTGCAACTCGAATTGCCACCTCCAGAGCCCAAAGCCCCGGCCGCCCGCATACTTCTGAATGGGTTGCGTCTCCTTCTGCGCCATGTGCGCAGCTGCTACTCCGACGAGATCTCAGAACTTCACGGCGATGTCCAAGATGACGATCCCGTGCGCTGCGGAAGACGTGAACGATGGAGGCGTTCAGACCTGTGGGTCCATAACCCTTTGTCAGGATGAGATTCGCGTGGATGCGGTCTCGAAGTTGGTCTGATAGACTCTATTGGTTCACGTCCACTGTTTTGGGCGAATCTGAGACTGAGAGTGAGCTTTTTGGTCGCCTCACGCTATATGAGTAGGAATTTAGAGACAGTCAGTTTGCGAAGGGAATAACGTTGTTTTCCGTTAGTTTTTGAGCATACACATGATCACAACATTTATAGGGCTAGTAATGAGCTTTCTAATGCACCAAACCGCGCGCAATTTGGCAAAGCATAGCCCAAGTTATGCTTGCCAAAGCGCAGGTTTCACCCACCACAGAAATGCTTAACGCCTCCATGGTGCGCACACGCCGTGGCGCCTTCCTTCATGTGCGGTGTGCCTTTCCCGAGGTGCAGATCCTCTGGCACGTGGTGTAGGGATCTCCTGCACTGTTTTCATGCACCCTACCCACTTTTGGGTCGAGTTTGGTGATGGGGTGTGACGAGGTTCGAAACCTGTCCGCAGACCTGCAGTCAAAATTTTGATTAAGTCCCCGAGTAACAAAACATACTTCTGAGTTTCGGATGCCGAGCCATGATTTTGGCTTAGTCCCTCAGTAACAACGTGCACTACTGGATCCGGTGGATGATCCACCTGACGCCTCGGCAGGCCTATCGGAGCAATTTCTCCAGATGGTATTTTGTTGCTCGGTCCGGTCGATTATCGACCGGATTTTGAGTCGCAGCCGGCTCCCAGGGCCGCTGCGCATACGCCAACTTTGGAAGGCCATATCTCCCTCGATACTTGTCCGATTCTGGCGGAACAACCTCCACCAAATTCAGCAACTCGTCAACTTTACAGGACAGTCCTCCATTTTAGGATCCGAGTAATCATTGAGTCGCCAGATTCGCCGGCGCGGAGTTTCCACTTTCTGGCGGCTCGTCAGCGCCTCCCGGCGCCGCACTTGGGCATGCGGAGGGGCAATTTCTCAACAGTAATAAACACGTGACCAATGTCCAACAAGTAGGAGACATAGGTAGGAGCGGACAAGCGCGATACGTGCAACAGGTTGCCACGGGCGGTGGCATGCAGAGCGACACGACCTGACGGGCGCAATGACACAGTGCCCACACCACGTGAATGCAGAATGCCCATACTCATGTAATCAAGGGCGGTGACCAACAGGAGGCTAAGCTCAAGGCCAAGGACAAAGAGAACATCAATCAAGAAGACATCACCAGCTGGACCGCGGAAACAAACGACGCCGACACCACGAACGGGCAATACGTGACCAGAGCCCGTCCAAACCCAGGTGACATTGGTGACGGGATCAAGAGCACTGAAGGCCTCGAGTGAGGCCGTCATGAAATGCGTGACAGCGGAGTCGATGATCTAGGTCTCTGACAGATCCTGGACCGGTGTGGCCAGGTTGCTGACAATCACATGGTAATGGGCGAGCGACGGAGGCGAAGTGGAAGGAGGTGCAAACCGCGAGTGCCAGTCATCTAGCAAGGCGACATCGTCACAAAAAAGAGCGGGAGGATAGGGCACGGCAGAGGATGGGACGGACAGAGATACAAGACATGATCGTAGTACCGACTCTGTCATGTGGGGAGGAACTAGCAACTACGCAACTCGTACTACCTTGGGGAGGAGGGCAAGGAAGGCCGAGCTGGAAGGCAATGAACTACTCTAACAAGCGCTCGTGGGCACAGGATCCGATGTAGTAGACCGACTATGATATGACGGCGCCAAAGTCCAGGAAGGGAAAGGAAGGAGCCGAGGATGGAGCAGCGGGTGCAGACGGCTGTGGAGGAAGCTGCGATGGTTGCCTGAACGGCTAGTCTGTTGCCAAGTCCCTTTGCCCTTCTTGCCCTTCTTCTTCTTCTTGCCAAATGAGGGGGCGCCAAAAGATGCTGCTGTTGCTGGAGCGGCGACAACCACTGAGACAACGGTAGGAGAGGCGACAGCAGGAGAGGCGAGGAACTCTGTGCGATGGATGCGCGACTCTTGACAAGCTTCCTTGATGTGGAGGAAAAGCTCGTATGCCCAGGGCATGAGGGTACCCTGGGCAGCCATTGCGGCGAGAACGTCCTAGCAGTAGTGAACGAAGACGTTTGAGAAGGAGTCGGTGGCGCCGCGCTTTATGGTCAGGAGTGCCGAGAGAGGGGGTGGCGCGGGGTCTCCGAGGCGGCGTAGAAGGTCCTTTGCACGCTGCCAAAAGGAGGTAACCATCTTGGTCTCCCCCATGCGGAGGGAGCTGAACTCTCAGAGCAGACGGCTGGTCTCAACATCACTGGACAGGCGATGAGGGCGCGTGAGTATGTGCCAGGCTGCTCCTGGGTCAGGGAGGGCGCCAGTGGTGAGGTCACAGAGGAAGAGCTCAAGGGCAAGGCATGTGGGTGGAGGGTCGATAAGGACGAGAACACAAACGGCGCGACCGGCGTCATAGACATGGTTGGCCTGGGTGGATTCAAAAGGCAGGACATAGTATGGCCACATGCCCTTGCCCTATGCCCAGATCCGGAAGCTAAGTTCCCAGCTCCAGAACTGGTCGCTAGCCAGAAGCGGCGGCGGTGGGGTTTCGAAGTCCTTTGGCTTGCGCCCGGCACCCAAAGTGGAGCCTAGAATAGACGTCACCGTGTATTCTTTACATAGGGTGTGTTGTTGCGCCAAGTATCGTGTGACAAAGGAAGCCGCTAAGCTTTAGTGTCCTGCTGGAGCGAATGGTGCTTGCTGACGTTGGTGTGGCTGTTGTAGCGAAGGGTACTGCTATTACGGTGGCGGGAGCTGATGCTACTGTTATAGTGCTGATGCTACTACCACGGTGGCTATTGATGATATTGCTATTACGCCTGCATTAGCAGCGGCAATGGTGGCAGTTGTAGTGCCACTAGCAATTGTGTCAGCGTTGCGAGCTGTTGGCACTAAGTAGCGAGCGGATCTGTCGAGTTAGAATGACCGACGATGTAGGGTATTTGCACTATAGTTGTTGTTGTTGTTACTACTATTGCTCCTGCTCTTGCTGTTGCTGCTGCTGCTACTAGTGGTGCTACTGTTGCTACTCATCTTGCTGCTACTGTTGCTACTACTGCTGCTGCTACTGCTACAGCTGCTGCTGCTGCAGCTGCAACCAGTGCAACTGCTATAGGAAAAGGGGACTAGGGGTCCCCCTGCAAAGGAGGACCCCTCCCCACTGGGGCTAGTAGCCATGTTCGTTGGTCCCCTTATTCCACCCTCCTTTGGTTTTGAATTTCCCAGTATGCTGCTGATGTCAATAGTGACGTCAACAGTGATGTCAGCCTAAGATGGTTGACTTAGCACATGCTATTGTTATCTATGCAGAGTTGTTGTTTTTTTTTATGACATCAGTAGTCACGTCTGCAATGACATCAGCTAACATGTTGCTCATGTTATTAGTGGCTGTTGTTGAATCCGCTATTGCGTAAGCCACAAGATGTCAGCTGGTGTTGCTACAGTTGCTGCTACTACTGTTACTACTGCTACTGTTGTTGTTGCTGCTGTTGCTGCCACTAGTACTTATGCTGTTGTTGCTAGTTTGCTGCTCTAGCAGCTCTTGCTGTTGTTGTTGTTGATGTTGCTGTTGCTGTTGCTGCTGTTGCTGCTATCACTATGATTGCTGCTGCAACAGCCGCTACTGCTACTGTTGTTGGGCTGTTACATACTGTTGCGGCTGTTGTGGCCGCTGTAACGGCTGTGATAACAGTAACAGCTGTCGCAAAGGCACCTATGATATGGGGGAATTCTTCTTTCGTTCCCTTTTTTTCAACCTGTTTACACAATGACCTCGTTGCTTGCTACGAGCCGCGAGTAGCGAGCAACGAGCTTGCTACTCACTGCCCGTTGCTTGCTACGGGCTGCGAGCAGCAAGCTTGCTACTTGCGGCTTGTAGCTCGATGCGAGCAGCAGGCTGCAAGCAGCTCTAGCTGCAGCCCCTCCTGTAGCGAGCTATAGCTATTGTTGCTGCGAGTAACTGCTGGGTGCACCTATAGCTGCTGGCTATAGCTATAGCTGCTGCTACTACAATAGCTGCTGCTGCTTGCTACATGTTGCTGCTAGCTACAACTTGCTGCTCTTGCTACTACAGGCAACTACAGCTGCTGCTCACTACAAGTCATTGCTCGTTGCTGTTGTTGCTGTAACCGGCTGCTAATACTTCTAGCTGTTGCTATGCACTACTGTTGTTGCAAGCTGTTGCGAGCTACTGCTACAAGCTATTACGGGCAACTGCTTCAAGCTATTGCGGGCTGCTGCTGCTATAAGCTCTTGCAAGCTGCTACTACTACCGGTTGTTGCTGCTTAGCACAGCTTCTGCTGGCTACAGCTGCCACTGCATGCCACTGTTGTAAGCTACTACTTGTAGCACGATCACACCTGGTTGACGTTTATTGTCGTTGCGATGCTTGACGTCGGTGGCCGCTCACCTCCTCGGGTCACGCGTGGGGGTCAGTGCTACCGAAAACATTCAGCAGCATTTCCCGTGGTCCAGTGGCCGTGGGCAAAATTCTAAGGCCGCCACTTTGCTGGTTAATGCTGTCGAAAAACTTCCTACAGCATTTCCCCTGCATTGGCACGTATGGGGGTCTGTTGACATTGTGTGGCACCTGTACGCCAGTCTTTTGCTGTTGCTGCTACACTCTGACAGTGATACTAACCTCGAAGTACTAGGTAGCAGGTTGGGGCAGTAGCGTTCTTGATGCAGCGTGCGGGCTTCCACGCTCGTTGCTTAGTATGATGCGCTTTCAGTCTGCCACTCTAGAGTCTAAGTCTGGATGCTCTGGGTTTGTTACTGAGAAACGAGTGCGCCAATGTTAGCGCTAGAAAGCAGCTGAAAACTAAAAGTAACGATTGGGAGTGAAGACTGGACAAACATTGGAGACTCCTCCAAGTTCTAGCTCCCACCCAGCTCTGTAGAGCTTGTAACTCAGCTAAACAACCAATCAGAAAATAGTCCTAGACCTACTTTCTGGCATTCAGGGTTTTCTTGGTAAGCCCTGCCAGACGGCCGACAGCCCAAACCTTGGGTGTCGTCCATTTTGCCTAAAAACTGGACCATACGATAATACCAACGTTGCAAACGCAGTCGTGCGGTCAGGAACAGGTAGAAAATAGTAGCGAAGAGTTATGGCTACCCGAACCCTGGCATTACCTACGATTGTGCATGATACCAAATAGTGCCACACAACATGAAACATGGACCCTAGGTAGAGCACGACACTGCAGACGCAACAGTATAGTCAGATCCAGCGCTAGACTTATGCAGATAGCCTTCATGGTGGCGATGTTCACCGGCGGCTCGACCACTGAGGAGGCCTGCCAATTGAGCTGAACACGTTGACGCAAGGAAGAGGCTCCAGCGAACTGCGTGTAGGCCTTGGCGTGCATCCGCTCCACCGGACGACACGCCAGCAGTGTCAAGTCTTGCCGTCAGTCATCTGCACGCCAATGTACACAAGCTGGGAGGATAGAACATAGCACAATGAGAGATGCGGAGAAAACCAACACATGGCCTTAAAACTAGCTCTTCCGTCACATGTCACTTGTAACAGTTATCCGACCGACAAATTTGTCTCAACAACGAGTATCCA
>SZWC01017266.1:32846-52800 GCA_023375785.1 Penium margaritaceum
GTGTGTGTGTGTGTGTGTGTGTGTGTGTGTGTGTGTACACGAAGATAAATGTGTGCATATTGTTGCCTGCCTAAGTATGTGTGTGTCCATGCATTTGTGGGTGTGCGATAGTAGGGGCCGGGAGGGGGGTGGTCGGGGAGGGGAGGGGGAGAGAGAGGTATGTGGTGTCTTTGTGTGGTTCAATCTCCATCCATCCCACCCTCCCTTATTGCCTTGAATGTCTGATGCGCCTTGGTCTCTTACTTCCAATGCTACTCTTGATTGTGATCCCCCGCACAGTAAATTGCCCTCTCCTCTCTCTTGGTCGCTCTAACATTATCTTTCTCATGGATTAGATTTTATGGTTCTATCCCTCGTCTCCTCCCCTTGTCACTCTATAGCCCCTCACTACTCCTGACCTTTTCCTTCCCCTATCCCCTCTCCCTCCCTTGCTCTTGGCCGTACCTACCCTTCCATCTCCCTCTCCCTTTCCACTCTGTCTTCCCCGAATCTCTCCCCCCGTTCTCTCTCCCTCCATCTTCCCACCCCCCTCTCACTCTCTCTTGGAGCAAAAAGGAAAGGAGTCTCTCCTTTAGTCTTGTGTTGAGAGAGCATTGGCCATAGGCGGATCGCCAGGGTGGCATCACTCTTGTGACGGAGGCAGTAAACCCACCGCATCGGGGTGAAGTCATCAATCAGGGTAAGAACATATCGACCCCTACGTGAGAGGGACTCAACTGGGAGGGGACCGAGGAGGTCGAAGTAGACCAACTATAGCGAATGCAGTGCCCGGGAAGTAGAGTCAAAGTAAGTGCAACAATGCATCTTACATTAAGCGCAGAAGAAAAAATTGGTCTTGGGCGGCTTCGTGAAGGAAGTCGCGTGAAGACCGAGCGCTCGCTCAGTCCGAATGAGCTTGGACAAAGCGTCTGAGCTCATATGTCAAAGGCAGCAATGCAGCACGTATTGATGTTTTTGTGAGAGAACACCACTAATAAACATACACATACAAGGGGGGAAAGGAGAAGAAGCATGGCAAGTGAAAAAAGACACACGATACTGGTTATCGGCAACCAAGGCACGAAAAATTTCGTGTGTTAAGAACAGTCACCGTGGCAAAGTCAGCAGAGTGCTCAACAGTGAGACACATCTTAGCGCATGCACGAAGAGAGAGCAGATTGAGCTTACGAGTAGGGACAAAGAGCACATTGGAAACATGCAATGGGCTAGACGGACCATGGAATCGTACCATCCCAACTCTCTGGACATGCAAAAACTGACCAGAGCTTGTGCGAATGGACCGAATTGATGTAACGAGACCAATAACCATGAAGTTACTACAACCACATGCCATGTGATGGGTGGCACCAAAGTTATAGATCCAGTTGCCACTTGGCTCCACTTGCTTTTGGCACTAAACAAAACGTTATGGAACACTTTGCCTCTATTGCACACTCAACAAAGGAATCAGTGCAACGACGAACAACAAGTACCTATAACACATCAAGTCAGGCAGTTTTGTCAGGTCCATCCTTATCACAAGCATCATCATGGAAAGTCGACATAGTTGGACAAGGTGTCTTTGGACTCAGAACCTTCCAATAAACAATTTGCAACTTGTTTTTACTCAAAACGGTCCACTCGGGTGAACGATAGGATCCAAAACGTCGTGCAGCTAAGGAAAAACAACACAAGTGTTATTAAAGGGGTGTACCCCTCTTACGGGTGAGGATCGCTACTCGATCCTCACCCAGTGGCCGGCAAGCGATGCTTGCCGACGAGCAGCGAAGTACGAGGGCAAAGCCCTCGCATACATCCCCCCTCAATGTTGGGGTTCCGAACTCGGATAGCTCGAGGATACATAAGCAAACACAAACTGCAAACAAGCCTAATATTTTCCTAACAAGTCTCCGATGGAGGAACTAATCTAGGTCTCTCAAGAGCCTCAATACAATACTTCTAAACAGGTCAGCCATGTGAGAGAGGGAGTCAACAGGCCACATGGTCAGGATGGAGGCAAGAACACAAGGGCACAAATCCCGGGGTGTTGTGAGGATATGCCGGGATATAGAATGCTCACGATGCGTGGCCTCCACCCCCGGGAACAACATGTCCTGCGCACTCACGACCACAAACAAAATATATACGCATGAATTAACACGCCCCCTTCGACGGGAATGCGACAAGCTTCCAGCCCAATCGATGTAGTTGAAGCAAGAGAGATTGAGAAGGGAGGGCTTTGAGAAAAGAATAATTTCATAAGCTTCAATAGCTTTAGCATGCAAGGAGCAATCGTAAGTGACAAGCTCACATCATAAATACATGTCACGGTACATGGCGGGTGACACACGCGGTTGTTTGTCCTAAAGCCAGTCCAAAATAACTATTTTTCTTATAAATCTCTGCACATGCATCCAAATGCAACACCATCTTAACCTAGAGTTACAAGACCTTGAGCCAGACGCTGCACCTAGTCAACACAATAATCCGACATTGATCGGTGGTTGCACAATGTAAAACATGCAACTCAGGCCAAAGGCCACTTCAGTGAGTCAACCCTAGAGGATGTAGAAAAATGGTAGGGTGCCCTCACAAGCACCTGAGACTTTGTGCTATCTCTCTGGTAGGATGTATGGACCACTACCTAACGGTGCTCTTGTGCAAACCGGGTCTGCATGAAGGCTTTACATGAACATGGACACGGCCAAGTGGTCACAGTAAGTTATACAAATAGACGTGGATTGCTCATATCACAACAAGTTCTCAATGGGGCCTTTTATATATTTTTGTGGCCTCTAAGATCTCCTTGGTGGATTGTCTTTGGGCTCGATTTGCATGTCTTTGCATTGTGCGTCCACCGATTGATGCTGGACCTATGTGTGTGACCTCTACTAGTATCGTGCTTGAGATTTTGCATTTCTAGGTTCAGGTGGTTTTGCATATGGATGCTTTTGCATAGAGTTCCAGCCAAAAGAATAGTTTTGATCCGCTTTAGGGTAAACTGGAACTATCACGTGTGAAAACTGCTGTGTGTCGCGGCTGTTGTTAATGTTGTGTGCTTGTCAATTTTCATTCCTCTTTGCATGATGAAGCTATTAAAACTTACGAGACTATGCACGTCCTCCTAGCTCAACCCTTGTTGTTTCTTATACATACCTTGATAGTGTACCAGCTGACTGGACAATGTTGCCACTTTAGCAACAGCAAGTCTTACGAGCTTTCTAGCATCGTCTCACCTTGGACACCGACGATGAGGAGAAGTGACGGGGTATATCATCAAATGGTGGGACTATGACCCATTGAACACCATTTGGGAGCCTTAGGGAACCTATACGGAGGAGGACAACACATTGATGGTTGTATTAGTTAGATAGATCTGGTATCTTGTAGTGTGCCAGAACACCACAATTGAAAGGGGGATAAGTACCACGTCGCTCATGTACACTAGTCCCTAAACTCCGCTTGTGGACATTATTGTCCTTATACGTATGGGCCACGGCGTGTCGACCCCTGGATTTGTACACCACAACATTTTGGCAGATATCATTGAAGAAAACCTCAACACACATTTCTTGAATCAAGAGCCCAAGATCCCATGTACGCTTTATTCTTCTTTCCGGTTTCGTACACATGCAGTGGAGAATTCTCAACAGGCTTATCAAAGTAAAGTTACTGATAATTCTGAATCACTTATGTATCCCAATTGTCAAAATCATGTCTTGTTCCTCAATTTCTACTTGCTCACTAACATGCGGAATGGAAATGTAGATGGTGAACAGTGAGAGATGCGGGGCAGATTATAAAGTGAGAATTTTGGGACATCTGGGAGAATTTCCAACTAACGGTAAGTGTACTTTGATGGCATGTGTCAGAACTAAGGAACATATGTGTGCGTGTGTGTGTGTGTGTGTGTGTGTGTGTGTGTATGTGTGTTCAAGAGCACATGTGTGCAAGAGCACATGTGAGGCATAGGCGAGGTCTTTGGAGGTTTAAAGGAGCGATACATACGAGGTTGCATTGTGAGTGGTCAAATTGAGAAGCTCTATAAAAAATCCTGGGGGCTTTGACATTTATCAATGCGTGGTTTTAGAAAGGTCCATCACCATAACAAAGTTGAGTGAATAGCATCAAAATGTTAATAGTGTTTGTGATACTTCTGTCTGGTCCTCCTACTGGTGGTTGAAATTGTTTGGAACTATGAGAGAGGAACATCAGTAGTCAGGACAGTTGTCTAAAATGCCACCGGCCAATTGATGGAAACACGTGGAAGTCGGCAGGCGGTGGGCCATGAATGTAATGGAAAAGATGACCATGATCCGAAACTCGTGTATGTCAGCATCGTAGCACATATTTCCCTTTTAGCCGCATCGTTCCGGTAAGTAATAATGATATGGCCTTTGTCAGCTAAAATAGCCGTCTGAGATGAGATGATTGGCATTTCTGAGGTTTTCGTAGCGTTCCCAGATGTTGTGCACTGCATCGTAACCATGCCGCTTCACCAGATAACTAGTTGTCTTTCCTTGTCGTCACTGGTCGAGGATGTCCTCGGTGAAATACTCTGTAGCTCCTTCCTCCTGGATCGGAGGAGACGGAGGTACATCTCGGCCGTGGAACCTCTTGTTTAGATCTGGGAAATTCTTGAATTTATTGACTTGGAACACCAGAAAAATTGCCATGGAGTTGAGGAGTTTGAGTCACGTAACCATTGGGTTTGCATGTGTTTGATTTTAAATGATCCAAGCCATCGGGTGTTGGTTTTGGTTATGTCCTGGCACCGGAGTTTGATGCTGAGCTAAGTAGGACTTTTTCACCTTTAGCAAAAACTTTGTTACTGTAATGTATGTCGGCAGCTTGTTTTATCGCCGGTTCCATCTTCCCAAGGGTCTGTCGCGTTGCTTACCAGATGCTAGAGAAGTCGTGACAATGGGAGTTGACTCTAGGAATGTTGATCTGGCTCTGTGAACCTGCAGGTGTGGCAAGAATTTTGCCATGCACCCCCTCCAATGGGGCTTTACTTGTTGTAGTGGATGTTGTATAATTATATGTGAGTTTATAATTTGGTAGTTTTGCTGTCCAGTCCGTGCTGTGGGGCTTCCATAGTGTTCAGAGAAGTTGTTCGAGTGTGTAATCGCTCTACCCGGTTTTGACATGTGTTTTAGGATAGCACACCATTCATATTTGGATCCAACTGCCATATTGCATCATTAGTTCGTACTAGACACGGCTGGTGAATTGACTGTCCCTGTCGTTTGTGGTGGTTTATGCTACATTTTGTAGCTGCATGATGTTATTAAAAACAGTCGTGTTGTTTCTTCTACGGTGATGGTGGTCATTTTTGGGATAAATTGGGTCATTTAGGAAAACCTGTTAATGAGCGTGAAGATTGTGTCGTATGCCTTGGGTGTGATCAATAATCCTGTGACAAAGTCCATAAAAAATCAACCCATGGCTTTGTTGAAACATGCAGTGGTTGCAAGAGGCATCTTTGTCGCTGACACGTATCACACATGTTGAATAAGTCTATTATGTCGGTATATAGTCTTTTTCCACGTGAAATACTTTCCCAACTTTTTCAACACATTTTCCTCCCCAAAGAGTCCAATGGGGTTGGTGTTGTGGTGCTCATCCAACAGTATGCATTGGAGTTTGTTTCTTTGAGGCATGACCACCTGCTAGGTGAACCTTCATCGCCATAAGGATACGTCGAGCCAGAAACTGGTGGAGTTGTATCTGCCGTGTTGCTCGTAGTCACATGTGAGCATCTGCTACAAATACGGGTCTCCTTCAACTATTAGTATTGGTGTGTGACTTAGAGCATCTATAGGGTTTTTTTTTAAGGTCGATACTCAATGTTGTAGTTAAAGCTTGACTCAGGGAACTCCATCCATCGATTTTGCCCATGGCTGGGATTCGGCCGCATCCTCGGACACTTATGTGCGTAATGGTCGGTGTAAATGATGCATCATTGAAATTTCAAATAACACTGGAAAGTGTTGAAATGGTGCACGATGGCGAGTATCTCCTTCTTATGGGTCGCGTAGTTTAGCTCTAGCCTACATAGTTTTCTTGATATACATATGACGGTTGTTGTCCACCGCCGTCTTGGAGCAGAACAGCTCCAATTGCTCGATCAGAGGCATGGCTGGCCATGATGTAATCCATCACCGGATCTGTTAACCATAGGGCCAGCGCCAAGATAAAAGCATTTCTTAAGGATTCAAATAATTCTTGTTTGTTGTCCCACAATACTAATCTTTTTCTTTTTGAGTGAGATCAGAGAGAGGCACTGGAAATCTTGCATAGTCTTCTAAGAATCGATAGTAATAGTTATAGAAGCCCAAGAATACTTGTATGTCCAAAACACTTGTGGCTGTTGGCCAATCATTGATTGCCTCCACTATTTTGGCTCCACTGTGATCCAGCCTCTGATGATGACGTAACCGAAAAACTCCTTTGAATGCCGATTGAAGTCACAGTTCAAAAGTTTTCCATAAAATTTACCTCCTTGTGAAACCTCAAGGATTTTATAGGGATGTGCATCGTACTCCTTGGGGAAGTGGTTGTATACCAAAATGTTGTGGAGAAATACGTCAAAGAAGCAATTAAATTGCATAAAACAAATGTTATTCATTGCTACCATGCACGTTGCTCAGAAATTTGTGAGTCCAAACGGCATGATCATGAACTACAAGTGCCCGTTGGCGTCGGCAATCCAAATATGGTGATATCCGTTCCTTAGGTTGATTTTGGTGAGGATTTTGGTTCCTCAAATTTGGAAAAAAATCTGGTCTGTAAGAGAGATATATCTATATCTATATATATGTATGTATATATATATATATATAGAGAGAGAGAGAGGGGGGGGGTACTGATTCTTCATTCTGATGTTGTCCAACACCCGATAGTCCACGCACAAAACCAATTTCGCCAGCTTTCTTTTTGAAAAATAGCATTGATCAATATATGGTGACATGGACGGGTGGATGAACTCTTGTATGAGCATCCTTTCTTGTTGCTTTTTTATTTTGGTCAGTTTGTGATCACTCATCTGATAGGTACCTTTGATCATCAGTTGGATACCTGGCTTAAGTTGGATACGACGGTCGATGGTGTGTTGCAGTGGTAGTTGATCGGGGGGTTCGTCCGGTAGCAAGCTGCTTGGTGAGTGATGCAAACTCTTTTGCGACCATCGTGAACTTGTCCGCTGTGGTTGATGGCGGTGAGTCAACTACCATTGCCGATCCCTTGTTATTTTATTCTACGTGGACCAGCCATGCACAAGCTCCTTTATGTATGTAGTTCTTGGCCAAGTTCAGCAAGATTGGATGCACTCATTGTTTCTTTTGAGTCTCCGCTACTTCCTATGCTGCTTCTAGCTTTGCTTATTTTTTCGTCGACTTCTGTCCCACATGTGGCCTTTGTCGTCTTTCTCCATTGACTTCCACGTAGACTGCACTGCTGCGCTAGTCCACTTATGGATTGTATTGATAGAAGAAATGTTGTCCAAGGATGATTTTATGGTCACCCATTAACCAATATCTCCACATTGTTATGATGCATAGATCTCTGATTTACAGTTGAAGTGGATCCTTGAGTCAGCAGATTTGTAATCTTATGTCAACAATTTTGCCTTCAAATGCACCTGGTTCAGTTTGCAAACCCAGCTTCTAAACGGTTTCATTGCTCACAAAAAAGATGAAAAGCTCCTTCATCCAATAGTGACGGTATAATTCCTTGACTCTTGTAACCACTCGGCTTCGCTTACATAAGTATTGCCGGTTGATCATCCTCATACTCCTCGTCAAAGGTTTTGATCTCAAGAAACCTCCCAGGCATCGTAGGCCAGTTAGATGGGTGATCTTTCAGCATACATCCTTCCTTGCGGATAAGAGGTTGGCCTTCTACTATTGTCCTCAACCGTTTTCCGATCTATATCTTCTTTGTGACTCCCCCCTTTTGTTTGGCTTGCTATTTGCCGCGGCGATTACAAGCAATTTTTCCTGGTTTTTTGTAGCTATATCAGAGCCACTTATTATTCATCAACGACGTTGGCTTCCATTTGGCAACGAGGAGCCCTCTGGACGTGACTCGCCACCACCACGACAATGTTGAATCTGGTGCTGTCAGTGGTAGGATTCCTTCATCCGAGTATTTAAGTCAACATTGTCATTGAGTTCGGCTACAAAAATCATCTGCGATAGGTTGCTTTGAATGTAGAAAATTGTAATGGCTTGCTGGATGTTGCATTTGAGGCTGTGTTTTAGTGAAAACAAAGTTTTTTAGGGGTGAGTTTGGTGCCTATGATGATCTTGCGGGATTTGTACTTTAACCCTGCCACGCTGGACTGCTACCAAAGTCGTTCTATATTATACCGTACGTCCGACTTCTGTTCTATCCTTACAAAACGCGTGAGGATGGTGCGCGTGAAGTTGTTCTAGTCATCGGATGTCGTTAGTGCATCTTGCCAGTTTGGATTGATCTGCTCCAAGGGTAGAACACCGACGGCAGGCATTGTGAGAGAGGAGTCGTGAGCCATTGATGATGCTTTGCCGGTCTCCTACTGTTGTAGGATGCACTTCAAATCGGACCACCAACTCAACCCCATGTTATGTAAAGGCGAGTATGCAAGGTCAATTTTTTACTTGTCATTGTTGAACCCAACAGCGGGTAAGAATACCTTTAAATTCGTTAGCCACATCCAAACGGTCAGTCCTTTCAATTTTGCAGGCCCGAGCAATTTCGGGAGGGCCGTGAAAATTTTAGATTCTCTTGAAAGTTGGGTGTGTCTCTTGACATGTTCCACTCCCTGAATTCTTGCATTACGTGAAGTCCAAGATGCAATGCTCAACTGCTAAAATAGGTAGTTATTGATGCATTCAAATGCTGCCAGCCGTAGTGTCATCTCCTTGTTGATGCGAGCTTGTCGGCTGTCATCTGTCGCTCAAGTGGTTCATGCTATCTGCGTCTGCTAGGACGACTATCGTTTATTATTGGAATCCGTCACCGGATTGGCCGATGGTGTCGTAGGACCCACCCCAGCTACCACGTGGCATGTACTGCCAGCATTTGCTACTGCTTGGGGATTTTCATGCATCGCAAATCGCACGTGTTGGTCCTCCATCACCGGAGCCGTCGGTGAGGACCCATTGCTGGTCGTCGGCTGCGGTCACTCCAATCACATTGTAATTGCATAGACTGTAATGTTTGGATGTGCATGATGCGTGGATGAAAAGTGTGAGGTAGTCCTCTACATGAGAGAAGTCGCCGGTTGCCACTCAAGCAGTTGTGCTCTCTCATGTCAAGTGTTATGCCAAATGGAAACTTAGGTGGTGAACAAGGAAAGATACAGGGCAGAATACGGTGTGTGAATCAGTGAAACTTGAGCAATTGTATAATTAACGGTATGTTTATTTCGATGGTGAGAACCACGGAACACGTACAGACAAGTATGAGTGTACAAATGAGCCATCTATGGGGTCCTTGGAGGTGCAGGTGAGTGACAAGTGTGAAGTCGGATCATGAGTGGTTGAATCGAGAAGCTCCATTGAGGATTTTCAAGATGCATCGAGGCAAGGTTTTAGAAAGGCCCAATGTCATCAAGAAGTGGACATAACGTAAATGAAACATCAATAGTATTTGTGATACTACTGTTGGATCTTCTTGCCAGTGGTTGGAGTTGTCCAGAGCTTTGAGAGCAGAAAATTGAGTGTCTGTGTGGTTGGCTAGTTTGTACTCTCTCGGTAAAAAAAATGGAGGTTGTCCAGCGGTAGGCCATGAATGTAAGAAAAAATGCCCACTTGTAAGCTTTAGGGACTCATGTATGTTGATGTTACGCCTAGAAGAACGGGGGTACCACAAGGATGAGTTGCAGAGAAGAAGTATTCTTCAATGACAAGTGTCGAACAAGTTGAGCGCATATGTACGATGACGAGAACAACAATGAGGCATGTGTTGGATCTTCGGTGCTCCAGCCGAGTGACGCATGCGATGTTGCCTCAGGACTGGTTGCTTAGAGAAAAAATCTACCAAGAAGTTGGGGTGCTTTGATTGGCGATTCTTCTTTCAACCCCTTTAGATGTACTCATAATTGTATGTACCTTTGGGAACATATTACCAGGCATTGGAAGAGGTGGCCAGAATTCCATCGACCGAATGGCGTAGAAATCCTAAGGTCGGCGTACGGTGGGCTCTGAATGTAAGGACATTTTCCCCCGCTCGCAGAGTTTAGGAACTTGTGTATATATGGGACGTAAAACTTCTTTCTTTTAGTTACGACATCCTGACACATTAGTAGATGTAGGCCAGCGATGCCTGTGGTAGCCGTTTATCAAATGATCGACGTGTTAGAGGTTTTCATAGTGCTCGTAGCGATTGTGCATGACATAGTAGCCATGCCACTTGACCAGATACTTGGTGATTTTCCATTGTGTCGATGTCCAAGGATGTCTTCAATCACATACTCCATATCCATGTCTACTTGATTAGGAGGGGAGGAGCAACATCTCTGTCCAGGAAGTTATCTTTAGGGTATTTGTAGTGGTTGAGCTTACGAGTGTGGAAGACATAGTGGATTTCCATTTTGTCTGGTAGGCAAAGTCAAGCGATGATAGAGGTTTCCATGTACTCGATCTCAAACATTCTCAACCATTAGAGTTTGAGTTTCACAAAGTCATGCGCTTGGAGTTTGATATTTGTCGAGCTGAATAAGACGTGATTGGCTGACATCGAAGTGATGAAAACATCAGCGCTAGAATGTCGGTCAGTTACGCACTTAATGGTTGCTTGTGTCTTCACAAGATTCTGACTCGTTTCTTCCAAAACACTGGTGAAGTTCCGTGGGTAGATGTCGACTTCGGGGATATTGCTCTGGCTTTAAATTTATGCCAGTGTGGCGAGAAGTTTTCCATAGATCACTTCGAACACAAGTGTACCTGTTGCATTGGAAGTAGCCGAGTTGTATGCGAGTTTGACAGTTTGTATTTGTACCGCCCAGTCAGTGTTGTGTGGCTCTCATAAAGTGTGGTGAAATTCTTCGAGCATCTGATTAGTTCGCCCGGTCTACCTGCCTGATTGAGGATGGAATGCTATTGATAGCTGGCTCTTACTGTCATACCCCTTAGGAGTGGAGGGTAATCCCGTCATAGAATCCATACAAGTATCGACGCGCGGCTCTGTCAGAACAGGGAGGGGCTGGAGTAGACCTTGTGGCCTCGTGTGACGAGATTTTGCCTTTGACAGTTGTCACACAATTCATAGAAGACTGCCAGGTCTGTCTGCATCTTGTCCCACTAGTTATTCTTTGTCAACTTCTTGAGCATCTTGTCCTTGCCAAATTGTCTACCTAGACCAGTGTTGTGGCAAAGCCTCCTTTAGCATCCATCCTAACTCTTTGTTTGGTGGTATGATGATTTGGTAAGTGAATTTCCATTGCCTGTAGGGGACGTCAAACGAGAACCTGGTTTTTTGTACACGACGAACTCCTCATAACCTTGTACGAACAGCTTTGTGAGGCACTAGCTTTGTTCGTTGAGTAGTTTATTGATCTTGGCCATCAATTATGGTCGCTGACTTTGATTTTCTTCAAGGTCGGTATGCGATGTCATAGTCGAAGTTGGACTCAAGGAACTCCATCCATCGAGTTTGTCGACGGCTTAGATTTGGATGAGTTTTGAGATTTTTTAGTGTGTGGTGGTCGGTGCGGCGCATGCATCGTCAGCATTCCACGCAGCACCACAGCATTTTGAATGTGTGCACGAATGTGGACATTTATTTCTTGTGCACCACGTGGTTGAGTTCTTGCTCACGTAGTTATTAAAACATGTGCGCCACCAATTGCTATCCACCACCGTTGCCTTGGAGGAACGCGTCGGTGGCCATGACGCAGTCCTCCATTGGATCAACAAACTGTAGGACTGGCGTGGAGGAAAGAGTGTTTCTCAAAGAGTTAAACACTTCATCTTTGCTATCTCTCCAACTCCACTTAATGATATTGCGAGTGAGATGAGAGAGAGAGGCATTGGCACTCGTGCGTAATCCTTTACAAATTGACGGTAGCCATTGCAGTATAAAAAGAATACTTGGACGTCTTGAACATTGGTTGACATTGGCCAATGAGAGACTGCATCCACCTTTTTTGGATCCATGTTGATCCTTCCACTGCCAATGATGTGGCCCAAAAACTCGATCAAATGACGACCAAAGATACAGATTTGAGAGATTTATGTATATCTATGTTTTTGCAAACTATGAAGAAATTTTCAAAGATTTCCATCACGTCCCTCCAGCGTGCGGTTGTATACCAGAACGTCATCGAGGAACATGGGAACAAAGCCGTCAAGGTACGCATGAAAATATTATAAATTGTTGCCATGAATGTTTTAGGGGATTTTGTGAGTCCAAACGACATAACCATGAACTCAAAATATCTTTATCTACTACATAACATCGTCTTCTCAATGTCTACATCAGATATGCGGATCTGATGATAGCCACTATGTATGTTGATTTTGGTGAAAATTCGTGTCCCGCATAGGTGGTCTCTTTTTGTCTCTTCGTAAAACGTGATAGCGGTTCTTGGTTCAATGCTTATTAGTTCACACACATCCACATCTCTCCAATTTTATTTTTTACAAAAAGTATAGTTGCCGCATAGGTTGAGATGGACGGTCTAATGCGCCCTTGATCGAGCATCTCCTCCAGCTGCTTCTTTAGTTCGGTCAGCTCGCAACCGCTCATCTGATAGGTCCCCTTCATGATTGGTCTGATACCCGGCTTCAGCTCTATTTGGTGATCGATGCTTTGGCACAGAGGTAACTCTCGGGGTGGTTCATTGGAAAGAACCCCTTTCAAACTACTCAATGAGTGGTAGAAACTCCCTCAGAACCACTACAAACCATGTGATTTGAGGTATCGAGGCCCATGTGATTAGAGTGATTTCTTCCGCTTCCCTTGTCTCCATGTGGACTAGCCACGTTTCAGCTCCTTGTCGCAAATTTCTCTTGTATTAGACCACCAAGTCAAAGCTGTACCACACAAGAGCAAGGCCGTGAGGTCAACTTTATTTCTGTTATTTTTTACCCCTGCAGCGGTGAAGTACACATCCAAACTCCTTAGCCATATATGGACCATCATTTCCTTTCAGTTTGCGGGATCAAATGGTGCCTGAAGCATTGGTCGAATTTGGAGTTTGCTCAAGAGTTGAATATTTCTCTCCATGATTACTGCTTCTCGTGCACACGAATTATGTAGCTCCTCCATCGTCACATTGAGTTCCTAAAGCATATGTGTGTTGAGGCTCTCGAGTCCAGACAGCTTGTAAAGGTCTTTGTTGATGCGGCCTGTTGGCCGGTGTCCCCAACGCACCAGGTGTCATCTGGACGGGCAACAACAGGGACGAAGGGTTTGTCAAGCCTGAGGGGTTCGTCAGTGGGTTGGTCGTCGGGGACGTCGGTGCTATGCCATTTGTTGCAAAAGTAGCCGTTGCCGACTGGTTTACCTGGTGAGCATCATTGTTCCCATGCTATTGTTTCTCCATCACCGGAGTCTTCGCCGAGTAGTATTGTTCAACTTCAGGTGCACTCGCTTTGATCATCATTGTCTTTGCACGCTCAGTGGACGTTTGAACAGTGGAGATGCGCTCAAGACTAGTATACGGTTGTCACCTTGTAGTTCATGCATCGGATGTGCCTCCTCCGCTGTTGGGCTCAGATACCAAGTGTTACGCCGAGCGGAATGGGGTCGGTTCACAAGGATGTGGTGCGGAACAAAAGACAATTTGAGGAATTTGGACGAATGAAGAATTTGTATTGTGTTGTACGTGTACTTCAATGAAAAGGGTCAACAAGCCAAGAGCATACACACAACGAAAAGAATCACAATAAGGCGTATGTCAAGTCTTCGATGCTCGAGCCGGGCGATTCGTGGGATGTTGCGTCGTGAGTGGTTACTTCGATAAACTCTACCGAGAAGTGGGAGGGGGGGTCGAGAACATCGAGGTGTGGTTTTTGATAGTCTAGCACTGTCAAAAAGTCGACTTTATAGCATCAAAACATGTATAAAGCTGGGGATACTTGTTTTGACTAGTATGGAAAGTGGTCAAAGTTTTCAGAATCTTCACGAATAAAACACCGGAGGTCGGGACAGGTGGCTTAAATGGTGACACCGAGCGGAACCTAGGTGGTAAGCAGGGATGAGGTGCGTGAAAAAAAGTGAGTTCAGGATTTTAGACAAATGGAAAATTTGTTTTGTGCAAAAAATGTACTTCGATGACAAAATTTGAGTGAGTCGAGAACATAAAAACAATAAAAAAATGAACATGAGGCATATTTCGGATGATTGGCGCACGAGCCGAGTGACATGTGCGAGGTCACGTTGTGAGTGGCTTATTTGACAAGCTCCGCCGAGAATTTGGGGGGCTTCGAGAATATACAAGTGCTTCTTTATAGAAGTCTAGCGCCATCGAGAAGTCGACCGAAAAGTATTAAAATATCAATATAGTTTGCAACACTTCTTTTGACCACTATGGAAGGTGGTTGAATTTTTCAAAAACTTAAGGAACGGAACACCAAAGGTCGTGGCAGTTGGCCAAAATGCCCTTCATTGGATAGCGTACAAATCCTGAAGTTATCGCGTTGTGGGCCATTAATGTAAAAATAAAAGTACCCACTTGCGGAGTTTAGGGACTCGTGTAGGGCAGGGCCGCAACACTTCCCCCCCTTTTAGCCGCAACATTCCAGTATGTTAGCAGACATAGGCTGGTCACGGCAAAAGTAGCTGTCGACCAGGTGATCGACATCTTGGAGGTTGTTGTAGAGCTCCCAGCTGTTGTCCACGGCATTCTAGTTGTACCACTTGACTAGATACTTAGTCATTTTTCCACGGCATTGATGTCCGAGGATATCCTCGATCACATATTCCCTATTTCCATCCACTAGAGGTGTGACATCTCTACTGTGTAAATGTGTACGAGGGTCTTAGCAGTGCTTGAGTTTGCTAATGTATAAGACAAGGTGGATCACCACATTTTTAGGTAGGAAAAGTCAAGCGATGAATGGGGTTTGCATTTGCTTGATCACAAAAAATTTGAACTTCACAAAGTCCTGTCCTCGAAGTTTGATATTTGCATAGTTGAGGAGGACAAAGTTGCCTGCGGTGAACATGTCATTGCTGTGATGTCAGTTGGCTACCCATTTCATAGTTGCTCGAGTCTTTGCGAGGATCTATAGTGTTTCCTCCCAGATGGTTGCGAAGTCCCTAAGGTGGATGTTGACTGTGAGATATTACTTTGACTTTGTAGTCTAGCCGGTGTGGCGGGAAGTTTGATGTACACCAATTTGGAAGGTACTTTACCAGGTGTAATGGAAGTAAGAGAGTTGTTTGCGAGTTTGACGATCGAAAGTTTTGCTGTCCTGTCGATGTCGTGAGGCTCACACAAAGTGTAGAGGAGTTGTTTGAGTGTGTGATTGGTCCGCTTGCTTTGCCCGTTGGTTTGAGGGTGGAACGTTGTTGATAGCTAGATGTGATTGCCATAACACGTCACCAACTCGTGCCAAGAATGGCTAGTGAAGTGGCCAGAACTTTCGCTGGTGATGGTACGTGGCACATGATGGAGCCATATGATATAGTTTTGAAACAACAGCACTGTCCCCTATGCAGTGATGCTGGTCATCGTCGGAATGAAGTGTGAGATTCTGGATTCACGACAAAGATGACGTAATATCCCTCGGGAGTGGTGGACGGTCCTGTCACAATGTCCATGCCGATGTTGGCCCACAGTTCCGTCTGAATGGGCAGGGGTTGAAGTAGTTCGGATGGCCGTGTGTGACGAGATTTCTACCTCGGACAAGTGTTGCACGATTTGTAGAAGGCCACCACGCCGGTCTGCATCTTGTCCCATCAGTAGTGCTTTGTCAGCTTCTTGAGCATCTTCACCTCACTGAAGTGTCCATCTCGACTGATGTTGTGGCATTCCTCCAACAACATCCTTCGCAGGTTCTTCGTTTGGAGGGACGATGACCTGGCGAGTGAATCGCCGTCGCCAGTAGGGGTCGTAAAACTAGAACTTGGTTTTTTCATACTCGTCGAACTCCTCATAAGCTTTCGCAAACAGCCTCGTGAGTTATGCTTCTTGTTCAAAAAGTAACATATTGATCTCCGTCATTGGATCTGGCCGGCGAGTTACAGCGTCCGCCGGGTAGTTTTTCCATGTCGGCACTTGATCCTCGTACCCCTCGTCGAACTTTGCGATCTCAGGAACCCTCATCAACGGTGATGTGAGACCTGCAGATGGACGATCGGTCGGTGTAGAGTTTTCTGACAGAGCAGGAGCCTCGCCGTCTTCTCCTCTCATTTACTGTTTCACGACTCCTCACTCTTTATCTGTGACTTCCTCACATTCTTGGGTTTTTGTTGCCGCTTTTGGCAGTCTTGCAAGATGTGGCCCAACATCCCGCAAGTCCACAAGAGTCATTGATCGCGTTGTTGGACGACGTCAATGACCATTTGGGACGGGGTTTCAGTCGACTCTGACCTTCCTCCGCCACAATAAGAATTGTTATTTTGGGTTCGCCAACCGTTGGATTCCTGTATTCGAGCATCGTAGTCAGCACTGTCGATGCGGTAGGCTGCTACGATAACTTGCGAGAGGTTGTCCTGGATGCCATAGATGGCGTTTGCTCGTTTGATGTTGTGCTTGAGGCCATTATTTCTTAAAAAACACAAATCATCAGGGGCAAGGTCAATGCCGGTGATGATGTTGTGGAAATGCCGAGTGTTCTTTGCCATGCAAGACCGTTGACATAAGCGTTTTCGTATGTACCGTGTGTCATATTTCTCTTCCACCTTCCCAAAGCGAGGGAGGGTAGTATGCACGAAGTCGCCCCACGTTTTGTCCAGCGTGAGAGAGTCGTGCCATGCTGGATTTATCTGCTGGAGTGGTAGTAGTGATGGCCTTTAGATATGAGAGCGGTCGCCTAAGCCGTTGACCCAGCTCGGCAGGTCTCTTGCTGCCGTTGGATGGCCTTTAGATCGGAACACCAAGTCAAAGTCGTACCTTGCAAAAGAAAGGCCGAGAGGTCAATTTTCTTTTTGTCGTTGTTGACTCCAACAGTGGTGAAATACACCTCCAAACTCGTAAACCACATCCTGACCGTCGGTCCCTTGGAGTTTGCAAGATTGAACGGTTTGGGAAGTGCCGGTCGAATATGGGTTTCACTCGAGAGTTGCAAATTTCTCTATATGAGTACTGATTCGCGCACACTAGGCACTCGAAGCTCCTCCATCGCTGCGTTGAGCTGGTGGAGCATATGGATATTGAGGTTCTCGAGTCCTGAAAACTTTTGGTACAAGTCTTTGTTGATTCATGTTTGTCGGCCGGTGCCTCCAATTGTGCAAGGTGTCGTCGCAACGGGCTACCGCATGGGCGATGGATGTGCCAAGCCCAAGGGGTCTGTCACCGGATTGGCTGTCGGGTTCGTTGGTGCTGAGCCATTCGCCGCAAAAGTTGCCCATACCACTTGGTTCGCCTAGAGAGCGTTTTTTTGTGTGTGCTGCTGATCTGCCATCGTCGGAGTAGTTGCCGGGGAATGCTGCTCGTCGCAGGTTGCGCTTGTTTCGTTCACCGTTCACTTTAGGTTTGCGATTTCTTGAAGGGTGGAGATGTGCCAAGGACTCGTGGGAGGTTGTCGCTGGGTAGTCAATATGTCGGTTGCCTCTCCAGCGCCACTGCACTCTGATACCAAGTGTTACACCGAGTGGAAGGTAGGTGGTTCACAAGAAGGAGGTGCGGGACAAAAGACGATTTGAGGGTTTGGGACACATGGATAATTTTTATTAAAGCAATAAGTGTATTTCAATGACAAGTGTCAAGTGAGTCGAGCACATATATACAGTATGGAAAACGAGACTAAGGCATATGTGAAGGCATTGTTGCTCGAGTCGAGCGATGCGTGCAAGGTCGCACCGTGAGTGCTTGATCTGAGAAGCTCCGTGGAGAAGTCGGAGGGTCTCGAGAACATGGAGGCCCTTCTATAAAAAGGTATAGCACCGTCGAGAAGTTGAACGAAAAATATCGAAACATCGACAAAGTCCGCGACACATCTGTCGACCATTATGGAAGGTGGTCAAAGTTGTCACAAACGTATGAAATGAAACACCGGAAGTTGGGGCAGTTGGCCAAAATTCCATCGGCTGGAAGACATAAGAATCCTGAATTCGTCGCACAGTGGGCCATGAACGTACCATATCGGCCCTATTTATCGGTGAAAACCTCCCGAGTTTTCGTGAAATGATGCCTATTGTGACGTCTGGTCCGAAAAATAATGTCCGCTCTGACATTTGTTTTTGCAACGGATGGAATTCCATTCGTGACACGCCTTTTAACTGCCGCGATTCGTGGGCTCGCTCGCACGCAGAACATAGTGATCTCCCTGCTAGCCTAGATTATCTCGCAACTTCGCACCTAGGTGCACGCCACCTGGGGTGAACCAGAAAATTCAAAAATTTCAATTGTGTCCTATGTGTCAAACAGTGAACAAAAATATGTCCAAAATGACCAGAAAAAAATAAAATTTCACAGTTAAATTGTGCCACATGCGACAAGTTTAAAAAGTTGCCATTTAGTAGAGAAGGTAGGTTAAATACAGAAATAACCACTTGCTAGGTTCAGGGACTCGTGTACACATAGTGGGTTATGGATTTAAGGACATGAATGCCCACTTACAGAGTTTAGGGACACGTGCATCTCTGGCACATCTGCCTGAGCTCCCAGAGGGAGCTCATGCAGATGTTTTTCTGTCTCCGGCATGTCCGGATCAAACCCCAGCTGTTTGCGTGGCACTGTGTATGCCTGCGAGACGGGCACCAAGGGGAGAATTTCGAAAAGCGAGTTCGTAGAGCAAGCTTCTGATCTCTGCCTCGTCTACCCGGCGGAGTAGACCTTTCATCCGGCGGCAGTGCCTCGCACAGAAAGCAGAGATCACCCATCGGCATGGTCTGCCGTTCGGAATGTGGGTTCGGCTGAGTTTGAGCTGCTGGCGGAGAGGTCTCCCACGAGGGCACCACTCGAGGAGGGCTCGTAACCGTTGACTACTGACGTCGGGCTGCTGCCATTGCGAACGTCCTCACTGGGAGCGCAGCAAGCCTCTGGACGGCAGAGGCAGACCGACTTCCTTCTCTAGTTGAAGGCTTGTTGGGCGTAGTAGGTTGAGAGCGGTCGTATTTTCAAGAGAAAATGGGGTAGCAAGAAAAGAAGGAAAAAAAACGGACAAGGAAGCAGCAAAACTCACGGGTCTCGTTTCTTTGCCAAACCAAGCGGAGGTGAGGAGGGCTCGTCACTCGCGCTCCGCTGGAGCACTCTGCCGTCGGGGGAGCCCTCTTGGGGCAAGATAGGGCTGACGTCAGAAATTCCACGGCTGACGTCACTGTCCGCCCGGGGGCCTGTTCAGAGACGAGGACACAGGTCCAAGGAAGCAATAGTATAAGAACGAGGGCAATGGCGGGGGCAGCTGAGGCAGAGGGTGCAGCGGCAGCGGCTGTGGCGAGCGCTCGCTCGCGGCTGGAAGGTCTTCGAGTGCGCTTCGGCTCTGGCAGTGGTGGTGGTGGTGCTGTGAGGGTGGGAGGAGGAGGGACTGAAGCAGCGGCAGGGACGGCGGCGGCAGCAGCCGCAGGTGGCGCGGAGGGCGTTGGAGAGTTTGTCGGGCAGGTGGTGGAGCTGTTTGGCGACGCGCGGCATGGCGTGCGCAGAGAAGCCGCCAGGTGCAGTGTGGTGGAAAAGTAGTTTTCTTTCTTGAACGTTTTGCACAGAAACAGAATTTCCTGCGGCATGGCGTGAGGAATGAAGTCACCAGGTGGGGTGGTATTTTCTCCGTATTTGCGATGGGACATCCCTGGATTGGGGGGAAGCAAGCAGGCTCACCGATGGATACAAGCTGATCAAGGGTTGGGCGTGCGGGGAAAGGGGGGGGGGGGGGGGGGGGGG
>SZWC01017267.1:18206-34517 GCA_023375785.1 Penium margaritaceum
AAAGTGGAGGAAAGTGCAATTAGCACCAAAGAGGCTGCTGCCACCTGACCCCTTTTTACGGCAGATTGCTGCTATTGAAGTTTTGGGCTCTGGTGAAAGTGTACCCCCTATTTTGTTGAAACCACTGAGTTTCGCACCCCCACTGTGGTTGCATATAACCATGCCCCCAGAGTTGACAGGCAACATAAGGGAACACCTGTACCATTCTTAAATAGGGGGGGGTGTGATTTTTCAATGTGGGCGCTGCCAATTCAAAGTAGGCCATGCCCCCACGACATTTGAAGGGGGCCCCACCAGGATAGCGCCTTGATCTCTGGTTTGGACAGGTCCAAACCAAAGATCACCAAAGAACAGACTTTGCCAAATTTTGCCACAAGCCTTTCGACATGGTCCTCATGGCAGGAGCCCTTCATGTTTGCACTACAGAGCATGTCAAAGGGACAGTTGTATTGAAAAAGCAAAGGTTGTGGTTGACGGTAGAAGCCACATCATTCAGTCAAAGTCCATAAAGAAATGCAAAGCAGTCATATTTCAGATCACCACGCCCTTGGCCGTAGGGTTCCCACATGAGCAAGATTCTCACCAGTTGGCCTGCAAACCTCAGATGGAACTTTTTGAAGCACCCCGCGCCATGTGCCAGTCGGAAGTTCCGACTCGGAACGTACGCTTTGATCGATCGACGGTCAATGGCTGAAAGCATTTCCTTTAGAAGGTGGCGATGAGGGAGTCAATGACGCAAGTGACCAAGAATTCTCAACAACGAGTGAACACAAGCCATGTGCTCTCTCAGAGCGCAGGCACACGCACAATAGGCACAGGCACAGTCGCAGTAGGCGCAAGCACAGTCGCAGTAACCGCAGGCGCAGGCGCAGTAGGCGCAAGCACAGTCGCAGTAACCACAGGCGCATGCGCAGTAGGCTCTGACACCACAGGCACAAGAGCGGGCCCAGGCACAGACTGCATGTGCAGGCGCATAGACAGTTGAGGTAGGCACAGGCACAGATGTGGGAAAGACAGGCAGCGCAAGGTAGGGAGGAGGGTGTGCTGCTCTCCCTCTCCCTCTCCTCTCACGCGCCGACAACACGAGGGAGGGAGGAGGGGGTGCTGCTCTCCCTCTCCCTCTCCTCTCACGCGCCGACGACGGAAGAGAGGGAGGAGGGGGTGTTGCTACCCTTCTCCCTCTCCTCTCATGCGCCGACGGCGCATTTGAGGGAGGAGGGGGTGCTGCTCCCCTTTTCCTTCTCCTCTCACGCGCCGACTGCGCAAAGGAGGGAGAAGGGAATGCTTCTCCCCCTCTCCCTCTCCCCCTCTCTCAAGCGCCGATGGCGCAGGAGGGAGGATCTGTCCCTCCCGGACACGGCGGGTCCTCCCCCCCCTCCCTCGTGCTGGGGATGCTGGGAGGCAGAGGAGAAGCCAGTCGCTTCACCTCAGCATCCACAGGCGTTGGAGGGCGTTCGAAGTTCACCCTCATAGGGGCAGACACAGGCACATGTACAGGTATAGGTAGAAGGCAGCCGCAGGAACTGCAGGCGCAAGCATAGGCAGCGGCGCAAGAGCAAGCACAGGCAGAGGTGTAGCTATGGAAGGTACAGGCATAGGTGCAGGCATGGAAAATGCAAGCGCAGGTGCAGATATGGCAGGCGCAAGCATGGCAGGTACAGGCCTGGGCACAAGCACGGCTGGCGCAGGCATAGGCCAAAGGCAGGCACGTCCAAGGCAGTCACAGGCGCTGACACGGCAGGCACTGGCAAAGGTGCAGGCGCAAGTGTAGGCATGGCAAGTGAAGACGAATGCGAGGGAAAGCGTGTGCATGCACTGTAGTGGCAGGCACAGGCACCGCAAACGCAGGCGCAAGCACCACGAGCACATGCACAGGTACAGGGGCAGGCATGGCAGGCGAAGGTGTAGGTGCAAGCACTGCACGCACAGGCACAGAGGCGCAGGAGCAGGCGCACGCACATGCACGGCAAGCACAGGTGAAGGATTAGGCACAAGCGCTGACGCAGGCACAGAAGGTGTAGGGCAGGCATGGTCAGCCGAGGGGTCACACAGGCACAGCAGGCGCAGACGCATGTCTAGGGACAGTCGGCGTACGCCCAGTCGCAGGCATGGTAGGCACAGGTATAGGCACAGGCGTAGGCAAGGCAGGCAGAGTCAAGGGCACATGCGCGGGCACAAGTGTTGGTTTTTGTCTCACATCTCTCACTCGTACTCTGTTGTGTCCTCCCAGCTTGTGTACATCGGCGTGCAGATGACTGACGGCGAGATGCGATGCTAATGGAGTGTCGTCCTACATGTAGTTTGATGGAGCCTCCTCCCTCCAACGTGCTCAGCTCCGGCAGACCTCCTCGGCAGTCGTGCCGCCGGCAGGCACTGTCGCTGCATATGTTGTCTGTACATGTCCAGCGCCGTGATTGACTGCACTGTTGCGTTCGCAGCGCTATGTCGTGCCCAGGGTCCAAGTTTCATGATTTTCTGGCACTGTTGGTACCGGGGATTAGCGTAGAAGCTGCCTGGGTTTAGGCAGCCATAACTCCCCACTGTTATTTTTCTAGCTGATTCTAACCGCACAACTGCGTTCACAGCGTGCGTATTATGATATGGTCCAGTTTTAAGGCAAAATAGACGACTTCGGGTTTGGGCTGTCCGCCGTCTGGCACGGCTCACGGAGAAAACCCTGCCTGCCAGAAAATAGGTCTATTTTCTGATTGGCTTAGAAACCGAGTAACAAGCTCTATAGAGCTGGGGGGGAGCTAGAATTTGGAGGGGTCTCCCATTGTTGCTCATATTTGTTTCTTCATCAGTCACTTCCAGTTTTCAGCTGCTTTCTGGCGCTAACACTGGCGCACGCATCTCTGAGTAACAAACCCAGAGCACTCAGACTAAGACTCTAGAGCGGCAGATTGAGGGGGTAGCAGACTAAGCATCGAGCGTGGAAGCCCGCACGCTGCATCAACAACTTAACTGCCTCAACCTGCGCTTTGGAATAGTTTCGAGCCACAAGCACAAGCACAAGCATGGCATGCACAGGCGCTGGCGCAAGCATGGCAGGCGTAGGTGTAGATGTAGATGCAAGCACGGGAGGTGCAGGCACAAGCATGGCACACGCACATGTAGGCGCAAGTGCAGGCGCAAATGCAAGCATAGCAGGCAAAGGAGTGGGCACGGCACACAGCTTAAACGTGTTGCAAAAGAGATAGGAAATTTTGATCCTCTAATTCTAACATGATTTGAGAATTAGTGGAAAAGTCTGTTGAGCATCTCTTGCTTGCTCACCAATGTCCTGCCATGAAGTCCGTGACACAACCCAAGTGTGAACCATATCTACCGTTGTTAGCAGTTTCATTGGTAAGGTACTTGATATAACAGGGCTTTTCCAAACCCATCATTTCCCATGTGCCCATCCCATCATTTCCCATGTGCTCATCTTATCATTTCCCATGTGCTCATCTTATCACTTCCCATGTGCTCATCTTGTCATTTCCCATGTGCTAATTTTATCATTTCCCATGTGCTCATCTTATAGTTTCCCATGTGCTCATCTTATCATTTCCCATGTGCTCATCTTATGGTTTCCCATGTGCTCATCTTGTCAGCTCCCATGTGCTCATCTTATCGTTTCCCATGTGCTAATTGTTGAAGTTCGTTGGCCACTCACATCTCTCTGTCCTCTTGTCTCCTCCTCCATGCACACACATGTACAGATTAATTGAACATGGCCCCACCTGGGAAGATGTCAAGCAAGCCTACAGTGACTGGCGTTTCTGGCGTCCATCATCCAGGAGTGCTCTCGGGCACTTGCATGGTCATGACTTGATTCTCATCTCATGTGGGAAGTGCTAGGACCGTACATTCGTACTTCCGTGCCCTGCATCATGTGTGCTTGCCTTGAATGTTTTATGGGGAAGCTGCATTTCCTGGGTGCTGATCCTTAGGGGGCCACCGTGCCGGGTTCACCCGTGCGTTGGTGAGTAGCCACCGCCCGGTTTTATGCCGAGCGGTCGGGCTCGACCCCCGGATGGCGGTGTGACTCGCTAGGGAGTGATGCCCGTGGCGAGTGCACGCTTACCGGTTCCAAAATCCCCCTCGCTCCCCTCTCACTTCTTGTCTTGGTGTTGCCCGAGCTAATGAAGGCAAGCTTTCCCGCATCCATGGCGTCGTGTAATTCGTGCACGTGACTGCTTGCTCTCACACACATATCCTAGGAAGTTTCCAGGAAACTACTGGTATCAGAGCACGTGAGTCTCTTTGCCCACAGCTCATCGATCCTGGTCACTAGCCTCGGCGCAGCTCACACACCCGTGGCCCTCTCGGCTACCCAACTTTACCGCAGCAGTGGTTCTTCACTGCACATTCCCTTGGCACTGAGCAACAGCACAAATCAGTGCCGCGGCGCTCATCTGAGCCTCGCGAGCAACAGCTCCACGAGGCCACTTCCACACCCACGGACGCCTGCTCCTTCTTCACTCCTTCAGCTGCCTTGTGACAACCCGGAGGACTTTAGGCCACTCTTGGCCACTCTTGACCACTCACCTCATTGCTGTCGGTCGTTCTCAGCTGCCCTTGGCAGCCCTTGGCTGATCTATGCCCACAACTGCTCACAGCTGCCTGCGACTACTCTTAGCCGCTCTGAACCCCTCTTACGGCCATCCTCGGTCAACCGTGGCTGATCTAAGCCCGCAACTGTGCTCAACTGCCTGCGACCGCTCTCAGCCGCACTCTTGGCTGTTCTCGACTGCTCACTGCCCTCTGCTGCACTCTGCTGTCCTCAGACTTCTTCAAGTGGCCACGCTGGATTCGCCACCTCTTGACGGTCCCCCAGACGAGGAACTTGACTCTCCTCAAACGGCCGCGCACCACGTTGACCGCGGGTGGGAGGACCCTTGTGACGTTGATCCTCCTTCCCCTCCCGACACCGACACACCTCTATGGTACCGCATGCTCGACTCTTCCTATTGGCGCGAGGAACTGGCCAAATTGGACAAGAGGGAGGCGGCGGCACGAGAAGAGGAGATCAACCGCCAGGTGTACACGCCCGACGACTTGCCTCCGTCCCCACCTTGTCGTTTAATCATGCAATCACCCACAGAACCACAGTCATCTAGCGCAACATCTGCCTCCAACACTACGTCAACTCCCGCACCTGCCACAGCCGCAGCTGCTGAACCAGCACCGACTCCTGAGGTTCCTTGTGTGGTCCCTGTTCTCCCAGTGCACACTGACTCCATTGGCCTAGCGGGGGCCATTCTAGACGCTGCAGCAGGAGCCGCAACAACCTTTGCCGCCACTGCTCGTACGTGCAGGGCCCAGACAGTAGTGGGTCGAGCAGCCAAGGCCTATGCCCACACAGCAGCCTCACTCACTCTGCTTGCTGTAGCAACAACCAACATTGCCACCGAGATCACTGCAGCCGCAGCCTTTGTTGCCACTGCTGCATCATCCGCCGCCAACTCCACTACAGCAGCCGTCGGCTCGATCCGCGCCTCTACTGCATCTGCAATCCTGACTCCCACCGGTGCTCAGCGGGAGCTGACGTCACACGTCACCACGGGCGTCCTGGTTGCATCAACATTAGGAGCCGTGGCTGGGGCCACAGTCACTGGACTACTCTGTCTCACCGTCGTCGTCGTAGGATGGGTTGCGATCCTCTTCTCCTCAGCTGCAGCAGTGGTGGGTCCTCTCTTCGCCCTCCTGCCCCGTCACTATCTCGGTGAGCGTCTCCTTTACCCTGCATTCTGCACTGCACGTTCACACATCACTCCTCGCTTTCTCTTCCTACACGCTCTCATCATGCCAGGACCAGAGGAAACAATAGAGGCTCTTCAAGCCGCTCTTAGTGAAGCACAGGCAGCACGCCGCAAGGCTGAGGATGAACTACACAGGAACAGTGAGGCACAGCATGAGTTAGCCGCCACAGTAGTGACCCTCGTCATAGAGCGTCTACGGAGTGTACCTTCCCTTGCTACTGTCCTTCCTACTGACGATACAACATCTGCTGACTCCTTTGTGCCGCCCAGTGGTGCTGTTCCCAACTTCTCCTCACCCGCTCTCTCAGCAACTGACTTAGCTCAGGTGCTTCTGCCCACACGCCAAAAGGACTTCGAGACACCACCACCTCAGTTTACATCCAAGGTCACCCTTACCTCCTGGGAGACACGCTTCAGCGCGTGGGCCCAAGGGGAACTCCTGTGGGAATACTACTTCCTTCCAACGGCACCGTTTGTTCCACAGCCAGCGGAGGCCGCTCGTGCTGTTCGCACTCTCATCACTGCTGGCCTTGAGAGCCTGCTTGACGACATTGGTACGTACAATGCAGACCCTATCCGCAACACCATTGCTGACCCCGTCGGTGCATACTCTCTCATTCGTCGCCGCAAAACAGTCACAGGGCATGCGGCACAGAGTGCTCTTACCGTGCAGTTGAACACCTTGCAGATGCGGGCTGATGACACAGCCGATGAGTACTGGAAAAGGGGCCTACGCTTGTTGCACGACCTCAGTAAGGCTGCCCCTGGGCCTCTGTTTGCCTGTTTGTTGATTGTTGCTAGACTAGTCCCTGAGCTCTCAGATCTTTACCTACACGTCTCACAGGCAGAGCTTGAGCACCTTGCCTCTGCACTACTCCCTGCAGACACACCCCCAGGGATTGGGCCACTCTATGACTTCACTGTCGCCCGCCTTACTGATTGGTGGAACAGCCTCCAGAACAAGCGCATGCATCGTGCTACTCTTGCTGCAGTGACCACCTCCTCCTCCTCTTCTGCAGCTGCCACTCCCTTCTCGTCCTCCGCTTCCCCAGCCGCGGCTCACCGCACACAGGCAGCTCCTCGTGGTGGAGGTGGTGGCTCAAACCGCGGCGATGGCCGTGGTGGTGGCAAAGGGCGTGGGGGTGGCCGGGGTGGTAAGTCTTCCTCTGGCACCACTGCCAACACCGATGTCACTTGGTGGAACTGTGGCGCTACCGGACACTCTTGACCCAAGTGTCCGGCCCCCCGTGATGATGCTCGTCTGGCCTCTTCTATGCGTGCCCATTGGGCACGCACCGGGGCCACCCCCTCTTCCAGAACTGCGGCAATGACAGCTGCCTCTCCTTCCTCTTCCACCTCAGCCACTGCCCTCTCCACCACATCAGCACCGCTCCAACCATCTCCCTCACCTCCCAGTCCTTGGAGTTGGATTCGGCCTCCCTACTACGGTCCTCCATCCTCGCACTACTCAGCACCCTCCTGGACGCGTGATGAAGGCCACCTTTCCGACCGCTCCTCCGTCCGTTCCTCTGATCGCTCCTCTGATCGCCGTGACGAGGAGCGTGTCCTTGAGCATCGTCTCGCTGAACTTCTTCACCTTCGCTCTTAGGGAGGTGAGAGTGTGAGTGGCCTGTGTCGTGTTTCTGTCCGTGAGTCCGACACCACCCTCCGGGGTGCAGCGTCTGGGGGCGTGCAAGGGGACTTGCCTGATGCTTGTGACTGGATTGAGGATTGGCAGTCTCACACATTCCCCACTCGTCTCGATACCTCCTCTTCTCTGTCTCTCCGTGGCACTGTCGCCGTCTGTCTTGTCCTCCCTACCACTCGTGTGGCCCCGGGCCTCTGGATCATTGATTCTGGGGCCACCCATCACATGACCTCATGCCGTTCCTCTTTTGTCTCCCTCGGCCTCGTTGGCTTTGTTCGCTCTGTCCGCACTGGCTCCGGCCAGCTTCTTCTCGTCCACGGCGTTGGTGTCTTCAAGTTCGTTGGTCCTGGTGGCACCGTCTATCTCCCTGATGTGCTGTATGTCCCTGACCTTGAGGTCAGTCTGCTCTCTGTGACCACTCTTGACGATCAGGGCATGGACTTCTCGTCCAGCCACGGCCTTGTCTCCATCTCTCACCGCTCTTCTGGCCGTGTTATTCTCTGCGGTGTGTGCTGTGACCGTCTGTTCCGCGTGCCCCTGTCCCTTCCCTTGTCTTCCACTGCCTCTGCTCTTGTTCATGTGGCACCCTGTTTGTCTCCTGCCCATGTTGATCTCCTGCACCGTCGGCTTTGTCACATTCACACTGCTTCCATTCAGCGTCTCCTTCGCCTTCAGCCTGCTGTGGGCCTCGACACAGCCACCTTTGCACCCCCCTGCTCGACTAGCTGTCTCGACTGTGCCTCTGGCAAGATGCACCGTTCTCCTTTCTCCACCTCTGAGTCCACCTCCCCTCACCCCCTTGTTCATGCTGACGTGATGGGTCTCCTCCCCCACACCTCTCTTGGCGGTCTGGGTCGCTATGTTCTCTGCTTGACTGATGACTTCTCCCGGTACCCCTGGGACTTTGCTCTTCGTCACAAAAGTGATGTCATTGATGTCCTAGAGGCGTAGCTTCAATGTGCCTGTCTTCGCCCCCTACGTGTGTTCCGCAGTGCCTGCGGGGGTGAGTTCATTAGTCCCACTTCCTGTTTTCTTGAGTCTCGTGGAATCCGCATTGAAAGCACCGCCCCCTACACCCCCCAACAGAACGGGGTGTCTGAGCACTGGAATCGTACCCTTGCTGATGGTGTGCGCGCCCTCCTTTCTGCCTCTGGCCAATCCTCTCTGTTCGCCTTTGAAGCCATGTCCTACATGTTGTGGGTTTGGAACAGAGTCCCTCATGGTCCTCTCCTTTACATGGTCACTCCCTTCGAACGCTGGACGGGTCGGCGCGCCGACCTGCGCCTTGCCCGCGTATGGGGGTGTCTTGCTTCTGTCTGGCTCCCGGTCGACCACCGGGATGGCAAACTTTCCCCCCGCGGTCGTCTGTGCATCTTCTTGGTGTCTCTCCCTTCTCCAAAGCTTGGCGCTTTTAGGATCTCTCCCGCAGTCGTGTCATTGAGTCCCGGGATGCCCTGTTCTTCGAACATTTGTTTGAATGGGACGCCTCTCGCTTCACGGAGTCCCTCTCTCCGCTCTCTCGGGGTGGGGGTGGTTTTGCTACCCCGTCTGGGGTATCGTCTCTCCCCTCCGACCGTCCCTCGGTTCCTCCTCTATCCGGCACTACCCCTGCGCCAATCCCTCCGCCTGCTGACGCTACACACCCTATCTCTCCTGCCGCGGCTGTGCACCCAGCCTCTCCCGCTGTCCCTGCACACCCTACCTCTCCTGCCGCTGCTGTGCACCTAGCCTCTCCCGCTGTCGCTGCACACCCTATCTCTCCTATCGCTGCTATGCACCCCGCCTCTCCCGCTGTCGCTGCACACCCTACCTCTCCTACCGCTGCTGTGCACCCAGCCTCTCCCACTGCCGCTGCACACCTTACCTCTCTTGTTGCTGTTGTGCACCCAACCTCTCCCGCTGTCGCTGAACACCCTTCCTCTCCTGCCGTTGCTGTGCACCCAGCCTCTCCCGCTGTCGCTGCACACCTTACCTCTCCTGCCGCTGCTGTGCACCCAGCCTCTCCCGCTATCACTGCACACCTCACCACTTCTGCTCCCTCACCAGTCCGATCTACCTCCACACGGTCTGTTCCCCCTGTGTCACCCTACACACGTGGAGGTCGTCTCCGTGCTCTCCCCTCCCAGTCTCACCCTGTCGTTTCCGGTGATCCTGGTCTTCGTGCACTTGGGCTTGTTACCTCTGGTCTGTCTGCCGCTGCTTCTGTCGTGCACCCCAGCACTGCTCTTGGCTACTCACTGGTTGAGCAGGAGTTTCAATCCGCCCTCTCGTCGTCCGTCGCGGGGTATGTTGCCTCATGCTTTGCCACTGCCAGCCTCTCCCCTCTTCCACCTGAACCTTTGACTGTGCAGGCAGCGCGTGCAGCCACTGATTCCTCCTTATGGGAGCAGGCCATGAAGGCTGAGCTTGACGCACTGTCAGACCACAGTGTGTATGAGCTGGTAGATCTACCCCCAAGCCGCAAAGCTATCGCGGCCAAGTGGATATATCGTTGCAAGCTCAACCCAGACAACACTGTGGAGCGATACAAAGCACGTCTCACGGCAAAGGGGTTCTTCCAGATCCCTGGTGTGGATTTTAACGAGACGTTCGCACCGGTTGGCCACTACACCACTGCCAGGGCATTGCTCAGTCTAGTTGCCCAGCATGACTGGGAGCTGGAGCAAATGGACGTCAATTATGCCTTCTTGCATGGCAAGTTGGATGAGGAAATCTACATGGTGCAGCCACCCGGTTTCTCAGATGGTACAAACCGTGAGTGGCGACTGCGCAAGGCACTCTATGGGCTCAAGAAATCCCCCCGCAATTGGAATCAAGAGATCACGGCAACTTTGGAGAAAGGAGGCTTCAGGAGGAGTCCAGTGGACCCTACTGTGTTTCTCAGCCCCCCTTCACAACCGTTAGTTGCTATCCTGGTGTATGTGGATGATCTTCTCATTGCGTCTCCCAACACTTCTGTAGTCGTTACAGCTAAGTCTCTTCTCCAAGTAGCCTACAAAATGAAGGATTTGGGTCCGGCCAGTGTCTTCTTGGGCATGGAGCTCGAGCGGGACCGCGCACGCCGCACTCTGCACGTGCACCAGGCTGCGTATGTCCGCAGCCTGGGGGAGCGTTTCAGCCCACTCCTCACTGCCATTCCCACCGCCTCTACGCCCATGACCCCCGCTGGACAGTCACTGCTGAAGTCCTCGGACGTCTCAAAGCTGGGGAGAGAGTTGATGTGACTGACTACCTTCGAGTCATAGGGTCACTGATGTACCTTGCCACCACCACCCGTGCTCATGTGGCCTTCGCGGTCAACTTCCTGTCTCAGTTCTCTCAATGTCCACGCGAGCGGCATCTGGAGGCTGCTCTACGAGTTGTCCGCTATGCTCTCTCCACACCACGTGTCGGTCTCTTCTTCCGTGCACAACCCTCTCTCGTGGTTGATGGCTTCACTGATAGTGACTGGGCGCATCACTCTGATGCACGGAGCCGAACAGGCTACATCTTCATGATTGGTGGAACTGCTGTCTCATGGAAAAGTGGCAAACAGGGGTGTGTTGTCCGCAGCACAACTGAAGCTGAGTATGTGGCACTTGGCGCAGGCACGTGTGAAGCTGTCTGGCTATGTCGCCTCCTACAGCAATTGCGTATCCCCATTCGTTGCATCACTTTGCGTTGTGACAATCAAAGAACCAAGGCCATTGCCGAGAACAGTGGCATGCATCATTCACGCACCAAGCACATCAATATGGAGCATCACTTTGTGTTGGATTCACGTCATTATCATACGGTGACCTCTGGCCTCATTGCACACTCACACCACTGGTGCAGGTGACTGACCAGAGAGAGACGACTTCGCCGGGTGGTTCGTCATAACCAGATTCTTAGAAGACGAGCCATGGCGTGGCTCAATGAGAGCTTGCCAACCTCACATGCATGTCTCACATGCATTCATGCATGATGGGCCGTGAAAATACCCGGGTTCGCCCTCTACCCAGATATCTGCTTGGCCAGTGACCTACATTCTGTTAGGAAATTCTCTTGTGGGCAGGTGGGGTCGAATCACCCAGGTTCGAGGGTGGCAAGCGAGATCGAGCTCGCTGCTCGCTTGCTCGCTCTCCCCTCACCGTAACAGCTCTGTGGCTCGTGACTTGACTTACTCGATCCGTTTCTTTGACTCACTTGCAACTCCTGCTCTCGTCGAACAATCCATGGCTTCTCTTTGCCTGTTGCTCTCCCTGCACTAGCCTACTGCGTCTGTCCGTCACAGTAGGCCAACCTACTAGTATCAGAGCAGCTTCGTCGAAGCAGGACTTCACATCTGTATCCTGGGCCCAAGTTACGACTGTCTTTCGTGACGTCGCACGCGGACCCACAGCGCGCAGCATCTCGCCTGCGCAGCTAAGAGGTCACCCGGGACGGCGTCTTCAGCCTCCCATGCCCTCTTGCTTCGGCCCCTTGCCTCTCGTGGCTCCTTATCATCTGTGCGAGCAGCCAGCCGTCCATTCTCGACCGGCATTCTTGCGCATCCCCGGCTGGCTTCTTCAGCCAGCCCTTCCGTTCTCTTGCGCCTTGATACACAGCTTGCTGCCGGCTCAAGACACGCAGCAAAAGCAGCTGCCGGCCCTGGGATACGCCGCAGAAGCAGCTGCCAGCCCGTGACACGCAGCAGAAGCAACTGCCGGCTCGTGACATGCAGCAGAAGCAGCTGCCGGCCCTGGGACACGCCGCAGAAGCAGCTGCCAGCCCGTGACATGCAACAGAAGCAACTTCCGGCTCTAGGACACGCCGCAGAAGCAACTGCCGGCCCGTGACAGGCAGCAGAAGCAGTTGCCGGCCCTAGGACGCGCCGCAGAAGCAACTGCCGGCCCGCGAGAGGCCGCGAAAGCAGCTGCCAGCCCGTGACAGGCAGCAGAAGCATTCGCCTGCTCTCAATCTCCCTTTCTCCGCTGTCTTCCTGTCACTTGCTGTCACTCGCTGTTACTCAGCCGCACTGTTGCTATCTGCCAGGCCCTCTAGCTGTGCCCCGCAACCTGCATTCCCACAGTCCAGCAGTAGCAGCAGCACCTGCACCACATCAGCCGCACAAACAACGTGACGGCAGCAGCAAGCGGCGCTGTAGAGGATCGGCATTGTAGAGGAGCCGCAGTGCAAGACCACCCACAGCAGCAGCCGCCACACGCTCTCCTCCTCAACAGCCGCACAAGCAGCGTGACGGCAGCAGCAAGCAACGTGACACGCAGCTGCGCTCCCAGCCTCTCTTGGCGCACGACCAGCAGCCTTGTAGCAGTCTCTGCACCATCGTCTGGTGGTGGCCGCCGTCACGCTAGCGCACTAGGAGGATCTCGGTGGCTACTCAGGGGAGAGCTCGGCGCGGCAATGCCACATCCACCGTGACGCCGCCTCCGTCGAGACAACCTCACCATCACAACCAGAGCGGCCCTCCATATCGGTAAGCTCTCCTCTTTCCCATTCTCCTGGGGGGGTCGAGCACGCGCACATTAGCACTGGGGTGGACGCCGCAGCTGCTCGCGTGTCCGCTGTCATAGGTCACGACGTTGTTGTCGTGGCCACCAGGATTACGCGCACGGCCTTCGCAGTAGTCGACGCTGCAGCAGCAACCGCCGCCACACTTGCTGCCGCTGCCTTAGCTTCTCGCGCCTCCGCCTCGACCTCGGCAAGACGCACTGCTGAGTCACACACCGAAGCCGCCGTTGTCGCCGGTCCGGTGGCTAGCGCAACTACAGATATCTTTACTCAGGTTGCTGCAGCCGCCTCTGCTGTTGCTTCCGCGACTGCCTTGGCTGCGTCTGCTGTGTCTGCGGCCGCTTCCTCCATTCGTACCTCCACCTCCGGTGCTGTTGCAACTGCCTCATCTGCTCCTTCGACCGTTACCAGCGTCGTCACAGCGGCCATCTCCATCGTTGCAGCCTTCACCACTCTTGGAGCCGTCCTCACCACCGGAGCGCTTGCTCTGGTGATCCCCATCGCATCCACTGTCTCCGTTGTCTCAGCTGCAGTCGTTGCTGCTGTTCCACCACTCCTTGCCTTGTTGCGCGAGCCTCCACCTCCTTCTGCTTTGTGAGGGTCCTCGGCTGTTGCTCTGTCTCCTTGCCTCCTTTCCTCTCTTGCGGGATCTTCTTGCTTGTCTGATTGGGGTCAGGCTGTCCTACAGCACACATCCTTCGTGCCTTGGGCACGTCCAGTTTTCCCACGCCCACTGGGGCAAGGAAAACTCTGCCGAAATCTGTCCGGCAGGACCTCGTCGTCGTCACCATGCCGAGTGACGACGAATCAGTCATAGCTGACCTGCAGCGCCAGCTGCGCCTCGCTCTCGAGGCGCAGCGTGAGGCTGAGGACCGCCTCAAGCTTGCCGATGATAATCGCGCCGTCTTTGCTGATGAGGTTGCAACTATTGTGCTTAAGCGCCTCCCTGCTGCGTCCGTCCCCACCGCTGTTGCCAGCGCTAGCACCACTGCGGCTGCTTCCTCCACACCCGCTGCTTCTAGCACCGCTGCAGGAAACACTGCTGTCACGCCTTCCGCTGCCAATCCCACTCCTGTCACGCGCCATCATGATTTATTCTCGCAGCTGCTTGTCCTGTCCGCTGGACTCGTCTTCTCCTCGTGGGAAACCCGCTTCAGCGCCTGGGCCTAGGGGGAGCGTCTGTGGGAATACTATTTCCCAGCTGTCGCACCTTTTACGCCTGTCGCTGCTGAGTCTGCCCGCGCTGTCCGTGCCCTCATTGCTGCTGCGCCAGAGACGCTTGTCGACGAGGTCGGTACCTACAACGCCGATCCCGCCGTGCAGCGTCTAGCTGATCCTGTTGGTGCCTACACCATGCTTCGTCGTCACACCACAATCACTGGTCAGGCAGTCCTGAGTGCCCTCATTGTGCAGTTCAACACGCTCATAATGCGTGCTGACGAGTCGGCTGATGCCTACTGGGCACGCGGGCTCAAGCTCCTTCGTGAGCTCGACAAAGCCGCGCCAGGCCAGCTAGCTGCTGTCCACACCATGGNAGCGCCTGGGCCCAGGGGGAGCGTCTGTGGGAATACTATTTCCCAGCTGTCGCACCTTTTACGCCTGTCGCTGCTGAGTCTGCCCGCGCTGTCCGTGCCCTCATTGCTGCTGCGCCAGAGACGCTTGTCGACGAGGTCGGTACCTACAACGCCGATCCCGCCGTGCAGCGTCTAGCTGATCCTGTTGGTGCCTACACCATGCTTCGTCGTCACACCACAATCACTGGTCAGGCAGTCCTGAGTGCCCTCATTGTGCAGTTCAACACGCTCATAATGCGTGCTGACGAGTCGGCTGATGCCTACTGGGCACGCGGGCTCAAGCTCCTTCGTGAGCTCGACAGAGCCGCGCCAGGCCAGCTAGGTGCTGTCCACATCATGGTTCACGGGTTGATTACGAAGCTGTTAGACCTCCTCCGCGACGTCAAATCTGATGAGCTGCTGCGTCTCGCTTCTCAGCCCGTTCCTCCTGATTCCCCACCGGGCATTGGCGCTCTCTGGGACTTCGTTGTTGATCGGCTTGCTGCTTGGTGGACCAGCCTTCAGAACAAACGCCTGCACCGCGCTGCAGTCGCCGGGGTTGCTGCAGCCACCACCGCTTCCTCCTCTACTTCTTCATTGGCTGCCGCCGCCTCCTCCACATCCTCTTCTTCCTCGGCATCTACAGCCACCGCTCTCGCCTCCCAGGGGCGCGGGCGTGGCCGTGGTCGCGGCAAGGGCAAGGGGAAGGGAAAGAAAACTGCACCATCCCGTGTCCCTGGTGCGGTTGTGTGCTGGAACTGTGGTTCCTCTGAGCATTCTGCTCGTGCGTGCCCTGCGCCTCGTGACGATTTGCGCATGGCCCGCTCTATGCGTGCGCACTAGGCTCGCACCGGCGGCTCTTCGTCTTCTTCCGCCACCAACTCCAGCTCCCCCTCCGTCTCTCGACCTGTCAGCTCCACCTCGGCACAGGTCTACTCCACGGCTGGCGTCTCCACAGCTCCACCCCCCATCCCATACCCTTGGGGTTGGCCATCGCCCTACGGAGCACCCGTGTATGCCGGGCCCCCTTATTCGGCGTACATCCCACCTCCGTGGTTCGCACCTCCCTCGGGTTCGTCTCCTCAATCTTCCGCAGTGTCCGTCGATGGCGAGCGCCAGCTGGAGCAGTCTCTTCTCCAGCGTCTTCACCTCCGCGATCAGGGAGGTGAGAGTGTGTCTTCGTTGGCCAGAGGTCTCCCTTGTCACACTGACACTGTCCTTCGTGGGAACCCCCCCGGTCATGTCCTTGGGTTCCCGTCCGCGTCTGTTCCGTGGGTTGAGCACTGGCAGTCTGTCGTTCTTCCTCGTTGCCTGTCTGTCTNCATCCCATACCCGTGGGGTTGGCCATCGCCCTACGGAGCACCCGTGTATGCCGGGCCCCCTTCTTCGGCGTACATCCCACCTCCGTGGTTCGCACCTCCCTCGGGTTCGTCTCCTCCATCTTCCGCAGCGTCCGTCGATGGCGAGCGCCAGCTGGAGCAGTCTCTTCTCCAGCGTCTTCACCTCCGCGATCAGGGAGGTGAGAGTGTGTCTTCGTTGGCCAGAGGTCTCCCTTGTCACACTGACACTGTCCTTCGTGGGGACCCCCCGGGTCATGTTCTTGGGTTCCCGTCCGCATCTGTTGCGTGGGTTGAGCACTGGCAGTCTGTTGTTCTTCCTCGTTGCCTGTCTGTCTGTGACTCTGCTCCACCCTCTGTTGGCACTGTTGCCACCTGTGGCGTCCTTCCTGGTGTTCGTGTCTCCGGTGGCTTCTGGGTTCTCGACTCCGGGGCCACCCACCACATGACCTCTGTTCGCTCAGCGTTTGTCTCGTTGGGTCCCGCTGGTTCCGTCCGTTTTGTTCGTACTGGTTCTGGTCAGTTGCTGCCTGTCCAGGGCGTTGGCGTTGTCC
>SZWC01017268.1:0-20788 GCA_023375785.1 Penium margaritaceum
GAATTTTGAATCAAAGACGCTGGAAGTCGTAAAGGGCGGCAAAAGATCACCATTTCACCAATACCTCATATGCTTCGACTTGAGAGGAACACACCTGTAGCGCTGACTGTGATGCAGGTGAAGCAAAGGCTGCGACAAGGTTCTCACTGTCTCTTGGCCACCTTGCGGAGAACTGAGGAAGAAGAACCAGGACAGGACCTCCCAAAAAGTGTGGCAGACATTGTTTCTTACTTTCAAGATGTGTTCAAGGACCCGCTAGATGGCCTACTTCGAGCAAGGAAGGTAGGTCATACTATACCACTCAAGCCTGGTGCCACGCCTCTGTTTTGGGCAAGGTATCATCTCGGCCGGGCTGAGAGGAAGGAAGCAAAAAGAAAAATCAAGGAGTATCTACGCAAAGGATAGATTGAGCCAAGCTCATCTCCCTTTGGTGTACCAATCCCCTTCGTCAGTAAGAAGGATGGAGGTCTGTGCATGTGTGTAGATTATTGCGCATTGAACAGACTTAAAGTGAAGAACCGTTACCCATTGCCACAGATTGAGGACCTTTTTGACCAACTTCAAAGAACAAGAATCTTCACATTGCTCAATATCCCCACGAGGTGCTGCTCCTACGGCTAACGCTGTGGCCTCTTGTCCACCACCAGCAACCTCAAGATACTAAGTCCTAAAGTGACCCGGCTACATGCAGTTGTGGTAGAGTCCATCGCGGAAGGCTGTCTTGCAACGCCCATGGGCCGCCTACAGTTGGTCATTGTCGCGGCTGCGCTTGTGGTTTGGGGTCTTGTGCCCGCCAGTCTTCTTGACAGGACGGTTTGCGGGTTACTTGCCCTTGGCCCCGCCCCACTACCCGGCTGCTCCTCCAGCCCTCGCAACGTCCATGTGCATGTCGTGGCCTTGCTGTACACGCGCGTTTGGCCGTGCGTCCTAGTAGTGCTTCGGGTTGTACATGAGGACGGCTCCGAGTCCTACTACCGGCACATCACATCAAACCTCCCACGATTGCGATGGATCCGAAAGATTTAGGGCGGGCGCTGTGGATAGCTACTCTTTGACTTTGAGGAAGGCGTTCTCGCAATCAGATATCCATTTCCAACGTACGTCATTTCGCGTGAGTTTGGTTAGCGGTGCTACCAGGGTCGAATACCCTTGCATAAACCGTCGAAAGTAGTTTACAAGGCCGAGGAAAGACCGAATTCGCCCAATGTTTTCCCGGTGTGGCCAGTCCACCACGGCTTGGACCTTTTGTGGGTCGACATAGATCCTGTCCTTGCCAACGATGTGTCCAAGGTATTCGAGCTCATCTTGTGCAAACTTGCACTTGCTCACTTTTGCATAGAACTTCAGTTCCCGAAGGATCGCGAGGACTTTGCGCAGATGTTCTATGTGCTCTTCCATTGATTTGGAGAAAATCAGGATATCATCCAGGTAAACCAAGACAAACTGACCGAGTTGCTTGGCGAACATGCGGTTCATTTCTCCCTGGAAGGTTACCAGGGCATTTACAAGCCCAAATCATAACACTTGGAAGTGATAGTGTTCCATGTGCGTTTGAAATACTATTTTGGGTACATCCATTCCATGATGCGGATTTGATTGTACCCTTGAGACAAATCCAAGGACGCAAATACTTTTGCCGCTTAGAGTTGATCAAACAGGTACTCAATCCTCGGTAGGGGGAATCGATTTTCCATCGTCAGCTTGTTCAACGCCCGATAGTACATGCACATACGTAAACCACCGTACTTGTTAAAAAAAAGATCGGCGCACCGTACGGAGAGCTACTTGGCTCGATCCATCCTTTTGCAAGGTAATCTTTGATTTGGTGTTTGGCCTCTCGTCTTTCAGCTAGACTAAGGCAATACATGGGTCTGAACGGAGGAGTCGTCTCTGGTTGCAGCGGAATCGTGTGGCCCATGTGTCATTCTGGTGAAAGCCTAGCCGGTGGGTCATGGAATACATCCGAGAACTCCACCAATAGAGATTTGATCTCTTGTGACGTGTCTTCCTTCATGTCATCCTCCACTTTCTGCAGCTGAGCCAAGAAGTATCGACGACCTTGTCGAATACGTCTCTTGACCTGCATCGCAGATAAGCAAGCATGGACTTTGAGTCGGGCCGGTGACAATTCCGTACTCGGAATCAACGTAAAGCGACGCTATCCATTTCAGAGGATTACACGCTTTGATTCAAAGCACATTAGAGCCTTGTTTTTACAGAGCTAGGGATCGCCTAGCACCACGTCAAACGGGTCAAGAAGGTTGAGTACATTCAACTTGACACTCGGTGTGTACCCTTGGAAACAAATATTCGCTTTATAGGTACAGCTCGTGGGTACCGTACTGTTGTCACACACGACAACTTTGCCATTCGATGCCTCATACTTTAGGCCAACCTGTCGGGTAAAGCCAAGGCTAACAAGGATTCATCTCCTCTAGTGTCAGCAAGAACGTTCACAGGAGCACCAACTAGGTGTCCTTTGAGCTGCATCGTCATGTTATCTCCACTCTTCCGAGTGAACAGACTCGACGACGGCAAGCCGAGTTTGTGATAAACACGGAATCGGTACGGCGGGTGCCACAACTCCCATGATTAACCGACTCGAGTCCACATCTTGTGGGAACGTGTAAATTTGGGTAGTACCTTCCAGTCCTTAAATCAGACAGGGTCAAAATTGTCGACCAAAGGTACCACGAACGTGATTGAACTCACTACTTTGAGGGTGCTTGCTTCAATTACTGCATCGCACAACTCTTGCACAGTGGTTGGTGTCACCACCACTAAGCATTTTCGATCATGCATCTCATCAGAAGATGCAAGGTTTAGTGGGTAATGGCGGTCAGCAAGCGTATAATGAGTTTCAACAAGAGGGGNGGTAGTACCTTCCAGTCCTTAAATCAGGCAGGGTCAAAATTGTCGACCAAAGGTACCACGAACGTGATTGAACTCACTCCTTTGAGGGTGCTTGCTTCAAGTACTACATCGCACAACTCTTGCACAGTGGTTGGTGTCACCACCACTAAGCATTTTCGATCATGCATCTCATCAGAAGATGCAAGGTTTAGTGGGTAATGGCGGTCAGCAAGCGTATAATGAGTTTCAACAAGAGGGGTGAAAACAACAGAGAAGTTTAAACTCATCAAAAAATCAAGTTGTTTAACATCCTCGTCCAAAAACATGAACCCAAACTCGTGATCCACTCTTACTCCAGAGTGGTCCCCACTAACGTCACTCAGGGATAAGGAAAACCCGCACCATGGCCCTGCCCATTTCCACGGTCGGGTCCACCGCCGCGATCGTGGCCCTCTCCACGACCTTGTCCGCAGCCTCCTACTACAACATCCCCACGAGGTGCCGCTCCTGCGGCTAACGCTGCGGCCTCTTGTCCACCACCAGCAACCTCAGGATACTAAACCCTAAAGTGACCCGGCTGCATGCAGTTATGGTAGAGTCCATCGCGGAAGGCGGTCTTGCAATACCCATGGGCCGCATGCAGTTGGTCATTGTCGCGGTAGCGCCTATGGTTTGGGGTCTTGTGCCAGCCAGTCTTCTTGACAGGAGGGTTTGTGGGCTACTTGCCCTTGGCCCCGCCCCACTAACCGGCTGCTCCTCCAGCCCTCGCAGCGTCCATTTGCATGTCATGGCCTTGCTGTACACGCCCGTTTGGCTGTGCGTCCGAGTAGTGCTTCGGGTTGTACATGAGGACAGCTCCGAGTCCTACTACCGGCGCATCACATCGAACCTCCCACGCTTGCGATGGATCCGGAAGACCTGGGACGGGCGCTGTGGATAGCTGCTCATTGACTTTGAGGAAGGTGTTCTCGCAATCAGATATCCATTCCCAACGTACGTCTTTTCGCGTGAGTTTGGTTAGCGGTGCTACCAGGGTCGAATACCCTTGCATAAACCGTCGAAAGTAGTTTACAAGGCCGAAGAAAGACCGAATTTTCCCAATGTTTTCCCGGTGTGGCCAGTCCACCACGGCTTGGACCTTTCGTGGGTCGACATAGATCCTGTCCTTGCCAACGATGTGTCCAAGGTATTCGAGCTCATCTTGTGCAAACTTGCACTTGCTCACCTTCGCGTAGAACTTCAGTTCTCGAAGGATCGTGAGGAATTTGCGCAAATGTTCTATGTGCTGTTCCATTGATTTAGAGAAAACCAGGATATCATCCAGGTAAACCAAGACAAAGTGACCGAGTTGCTTGGCGAACATCCGGTTCATTTCTCCCTGGAGGGTTACCGGGGCATTAATAAGCCCGAAGCATAACACTCGGATCTGATAGTGTTCCATGTGCATTTGAAATGCGGTTTTGGGCACATCCGGTTCCTTGATGCGGATTTTATGGTACCCTTGAGACAAATCCAAGGACGCAAATACTTTTGCCGCTTGGAGTTGGTCAAACGGGTCCTCAATCCGCGGTAAGGGAAATTGATTTTCCATCGTCAGCTTGTTCAACGCCCGATAGTACATGCACATGCGTAAACCACCGTCCTTGTTAAAAAAAGGATCGGCGCACCATACGGCAAGCTACTTGGCTCGATCCATCCTTTTGCAAGGTACTCTTTGATTTGGTCTTCGGCCTCTTGCCTTTCTGCTGGACTAAGGCAATACATGGGTCTGAACGGAGGAGTCCTCTGTGGTTGCAGTGGAATCATGTGGCCCATATGTCATTCTCGTGAAAGCCTAGCCGATGGGTCATGGAATACATCCGAGAACTCCACCAATAGAGATTTGATTTCTTGTAACGTGTCTTCCTTCATGTCATCCTCCACTTTCTGTAGCTGAGCCAAGAAGTATCGACGACCTTGTCGAATACGTCTCTTGACCTGATTTGCAGATAAGCAAGCATGGACTTTGAGTCGGGCTGGTGACAATTCCGTACTCGGAATCAACGTAAAACAATGTTGTCCTTTTCATAGGATTAGACATTTATATTCAAAGCACATTAGAGCCTTGTTTCTACAGAGCTAGGGATCGCCTAGCACCATGTCAAACGGGTCAATAAGGTTGAGTACATTCAACTTGACACTCGGTGTGTACCCTTGAAAACAAATATTCGCTTTACAGGTACAGATCACGGGTATCGTACGGTTGTCACCGACGACAAATGTGCCATTCAATGCCTCGTACTTCAGGCCAACCTGTCGGGTAAAGCCAAGGCAAACAAGGATTCATCTCCTCCAGTGTCAGCAAGAACGTTCACAGGAGCACCAACTAGGTGTCCTTTGAACTGCTTCGTCATGTTATCTCCACTCTTCCGAGTGAACAGACTCGACGACGGCAAGCCAAGTTTGCGATAAATATCGAATCGGTACGGCGGGCGACACAACTCCCATGATTTACCGACTCGAGTCCACATCTTGTGGGAACGTGTAAATTCGGCTAGTACCTTCCAGTCCTTAAATCAGACAGGGTCAAAATCGTCGACCAAAGGTACCGCGAACGTGATTGAACTCACTGCTTTGAGGGTGCGTGCTTCAAGTACTGCATCGCACAACTCTTGCACAGTGGTTGGTGTCGCCACCACAAAGAATTTTCAATCATACATTTCATCAAAACATGCAAGGTTTAGTGGGTAATGGCGGTCAGCAAGCATAGAATGAGGTTCAACAAGACTGGAGAAAACAACAGAGAAGTTAAAACTCATCAAAAAATCAAGTTGTTTAACATCCTCATCTAAAAACATGAACCCACACTCGTGATCGACTCTTACTCCTTAGCGGTCCCCACTAACGTCACTCAGGAATGGGGAAAACCCGCACCATGGCCCTGCCCATTTCCACGGTCGGGTCCACCATCGCGATCGTGGCCCTGTCCACGACCTTGTCCGCAGCCTCCTGCTGCAACATCCCCACAAGGTGTTGCTCCTGCGGTTAACGCTGCGGCCTCTTGTCCACCACCAGCAACCTCAGGATACTAACCTCTAAAGTGACCCAGCTGCATGCAGTTGTGGTAGAGTCCATCGTGGAAGGCTGTCTTGCAACGCCCATGGGCCGCTTGCAGTTGGTCATTGTCGCGGCTGCGCCTGTGGTTTGGGGTCTTGTGCCCGCCAGTCTTCTTGACAGGAGGGTTTGTGGGCTACTTTCCCTTGGCCCCGCCCCACCACCCAACTGTTCCTCCAGCCCTCGCAGCGTCCATGTGCATGTCGTGGCCTTTCTGTACACCCGCCTTTGGCTGTGCGTCCGAGTAGTGCTTTGGGTTGTACATGAGGATGGCTCCGAGTCCTACTACCGGCGCATCACATCAAACCTCCCACGGTTGCGATGGATCCGGAAGAGCTGGGGCGGGCGCTGTGGGTAGCTCCTCTTTGACTTTGAGGAAGGCGTTCTCGCAATCAGATATCCATTCCCAACGTACGTCTTTTCGCGTGAGTTTGGTTAGCGGTGCTATCAGGGTCGAATACCCTTGCATAAACCGTCGAAAGTAGTTTACAAGGCCGAGGAAAGACCGAATCTGCCCAATGTTTTCTGTCTGTGGCCAGTCCACTACGACTTGGACCTTTCGTGTGTCGACATAGATTCTGTCCTTGCCAACGATGTGTCCAAGGTATTCGAGCTCATCTTGTGCAAACTTGCACTTGCTCACTTTCGCGTAGAACTTCAGTTCCCAAAGGATCGCGAGGACTTTACGCAGACGTTCTATGTGCTCTTCCATTGATTTGGAGAAAACCAGGATATCATCCAGGTAAACCAAGACAAACTGACCGAGTTGCTTGGCAAACATCCGGTTCATTTCTCCCTGGAAGGTTACCGGGGCATTTATAAGCCCAAAGCATAACACTCGGAACTGATAGTCTTCCATGTGCGTTTGAAATGCGGTTTTGGGCACATCCTGTTCCGTGATGCGGATTTTATGGTACCCTTGAGACAAATCCAAGGACGCAAATACTTTTGCCACTTGGAGTTGGTCAAACAGGTCCTCAATCCGCAGTAAGGGGAATCGATTTTCCATCGTCAGCTTGTTCAACGCCCGATAGTACATAGACATGCGTAAACCACCGTCCTTGTTAAAAAAAGGATCGGCGCACCGTGCGGCGAGCTACTTGGCTCGATCCATCCTTTTGCAAGGTACTCTTTGATTTGGTGTTCGGCCTCTCACTTTTCTGCTGCACTAAGGCAATACATGGTTTTGAACGGAGGAGTCGTCTCTGGTTGCAGCGGAATCGTGTAGCCCATGTGTCATTCTCGTGAAAGCCTAGCCGGTGGGTCATAGAATACATCCGAGAACCCCACCAACAGAGATTTGATCTCTTGTGACGTGTCTTCCTTCATGTCATCCTCCACTTTCTGCAGTTGAGCCAAGAATTATCGACGACCTTGTCGAATACGTCTATTGACCTGCATCGCAAATAAGCAAGCATGGACTTTGAGTCGGGCCGGTGACAATTCCGTACTTGGAATCAACGTAAAGCGACGCTGTCCTTTTCAGAGGATTACACGCTCTGATTCAAAGCACATTAGAGCCTTGTTTTTACAGAGCTAGGGATCGCCTAGCACCACATCAAACGGGTCAAGAAGGTTGAGTACATTCAACTTGACACTCGGTGTGTACCCTTGAAAACAAATATTCACTTTACAGTTATAGATCGCGGGTACCGTACGGTTGTCACCGACGAAAACTATGCCATTCGATGCCTTGTACTTCAGGCCAACCTGTCGGGTAAAGCCAAGGCTAACATGGATTCATCTCCTCCAGTGTCAGCAAGAACGTTCACAGGAGCACCAACTAGGTGTCCTTTGAACTGCATCGTCATGTTGTCTCCACTCTTCCGAGTGAACAGGCTCGACGACGGCAAGCCGAGTTTGTGATAAACACGGAATCGGTACGGCGGGCGCCACAACTCCCATGATTTACCGACTCAAGTCCACATCTTGTGGGATCGTGTAAATTTGGCTAGTACCTTCCAGTCCTTAAATCAGACAGGGCCAAAATCGTTGACCAAAGGTACCGCGAACGTGATTGAACTCACTGCTTTGAGGGTGCTTGCTTCAAGGACTACATCGCACAACTCTTGCACAGTGGTTGGTGTCGCCACCACTAAGCATTTTCAATCATACATCTCATCAGAAGATGCAAGGTTTAGTGGATAATGGCGGTCAGCAAGCGTAGAATGAGGTTCAACAAGAGGGGAGAAAATAACAGAGAAGTTTAAACTCATTAAAAAATCAAATTGTTCAACATCCTCATCTAAAAACATGAACCCACACTCGTGATCCACTCTTACTCCTGAGTGGTCCCCACTAACGTCACTCACGGATGGGGAAAACGCGCACCATGGCCCTGCCCATTTCCACGGTCGGGTTCACCGCCGCGATCGTGTCCGTGTTCACGACCTTGTCCGCAGCCTCCTGCTGCAACATCCCCACGAGGTCTCCTCCTACGGCTTACGCTGCTGCCTCTTGTCCACCACCAGCAGCCTCAGGATACTAAGCCCTAAAGTGACCCGGCTGCATGCAGTTGTGGTAGAGTCCATCGCAGAAGGCTGTCTTGCAACGCCCATGGGCCGCCTACAGTTGGTCATTGTCGCGACTGCGCCTGTGGTTTGGGGTCTTGTGCCCGCCAGTCTTCTTGACAGGAGGGTTTGCGGGCTACTTGCCCTTGGCCCCGCCCCACTACCCGGCTGCTCCTCCAGCCCTCGCAGCGTCCATGTGCATGTCGTGGCCTTGCTGTACACGCGCGTTTGGCCGTGCGTCCGAGTAGTGCTTCGGGTTTGCCAAATACACTTTACTCATGTAGTCCCATAATGCCCTCCAGCTTGTCCAAGCCTTGCCGGTTGCCATTGTGGTGGTCTTATCCTTCAGCTTCTCAGTGGCAAGACCTTCACGCATGTACTCCAGTAGCATACACTGTGGGTACTTGAAATTCTGAGTCACATCGCCCTCAGAGAAGCTTTCGGCTTGCTCCACGAGTGTGGTGAACTCGCTCAAGTAGGCTTCGAGCAAGCTACCCATCTGCCTAAAGTCCTTGATCTTATGGAAGGCGCGATGTGCCTCCTAACGCTGGGTGTACTTCTTATGCATGATCACGCAGAAGGCCTCCCACGACATGGACTGTCACTCAAGGTGTGACTGTTGCGCACCCCACTCCTTGACCACATGCTTGAAGATCTTGTCTTCATGCCGCGTCATGGCAAGGTCATCCCACTGACTGAGTGGAATCTTGTGGACACGTAGAATGTGCTCCATACGATCCAGTGAGTCGGTCAGCTTCTTGCCCTTCCGAAACATCTGCATACTGTAGAGGACGGACGTGTTCATGACTAACCCCGACATTATCGAGGTAGACAAGTCGTCGCTGCAACCGGCAGCGGCATTAGCACCTCCTGTGCGCTGCTACATCCGCACCTGGGTCACGCTCTACAACGCCTTGTCGAGGTTGTCGCATCAGCGACTTGCCTCATGGGCGGCCAGGCACTGCAGCTGGCGATCACGGCCGAGGTACGTGATGCTCTTCCGGGCATGGGCTAGTAGGTTGGCGAATGCGAAATTCAACTCTGATGTCGTCTAGCATCGGTGATAGCCTCCAGGGCCTCGCGTTGTCCGTGCACCTTTACCCACTACAGGAGGGTACGGCTCGCGTACACGCCTCCAAGGAGTCCCACCTTCCGGAGGAGGCTGTCGTCAGCCACGACGCTCGAGTGGACCCTGGTCTACTCCATTGCGGCCACATCGTAGGAAGGGAGGAAAAACCCCACTCCTCCGGGAGGTACTGCACCTCCACCATCGGTGGTGATCTTGAGTCAGCCTGTCGCCTCGACGGTCAACTCGGCAAGCCTTGGGCGGTCATCGCAACTTGCCTTCACAACGACGTCGTCTGACTCGTTCTCGCGGGAACTTCCCGCGTGGCTACTTTCGTCGCCTTTGCTACTCTTGGAAGCCTCGCTGCTGACGACAGCTTCAGGCAATGTGGGGAGCGCCTTGCCCTTCTCAAGCAATCGGCTCGAGTTTGCGACAGGACGATGGCAGTGATTACGATCCTCATCGCCTTCGCCATCGTTGGCATCATGCTCTTCGTTGAGGTCCTCGCCCGGGTGGTCCCCCTCTAGCGCGTCGTCCGTCAGGTGGGGGTCGTCCACGTGCGCGTCGACGTGCTCGTCAAGCACTTTTCCGGCCTCCGCATGCTTCTTGGTGTTGCCGAGGTTGCCTTTGGCGGTACGGTTACCTTTGGCAACAGTGCTCGCGGCGGCGGCTCCCAAAATTTGGAGTCCGTCGAGGGCGTGTAGTGAGGCCGTCACCACCTTGCCCTTGTTGGTCTTGGACTGTCCGGCACTTGCCATCTCGTCACCCGTACAACTAGCATGTGAAGACCGTTCTGAGGATCACCCCACAACTTTGAGGAGGAATTGCCTCCCAAAAATCTCCTTGCTCTCACGATCGGTGGGGCAATCATAGATTTCATCTCTATTTTCCTATGCCACCACGGTTTGCACATGGGCGTGGATATGGAAACTAGTCTTCCTAAGCCGTGACTCACGGCAATAACAAACGACTAGAATGTAGAGAAACAGAAAAAAATCAATACAAGGGGATGACAAGAAATATGAGTGCCGCTCACATAACAAGAGCGAAGAGTGAAAAGGGAAATTCGAACAATTCCTAGAAAGTCCTTCACTCTTCCTTCCAACTACTTGTCTTCCTCTTGTCTTCTTGTCTTCCTTGGCCTTCTCTTAATGCTCTTTGACGCCTCTCGTGTTCTTGGACGACATCTTCCTTGAGCCGGCGTCGTTGGCCAGCCTTCAAAAATCTTCAAGGTATCACCCTCCTTCTTTTTAGGGTGCTCTCAGGCTGTGAGAGTCCCTAATCTTGGAAAAGGGTACTGTCCCAGTTTTTGGATGAAGGAGTTTTGAAGGAGCTTTGAAAATGGGGAGATCTGGTGATTTTTGGGGGTGGGAATTCCCCACCCCATCCCATAAAAATCCTCCTAAACTCCTAGGAGTGAGTAGGGACTGGAGGGAAGAGGCTCCACCAAGTAGAGCTCTTTTCCAGCTCTCTAATGCACTTTACGGCGCTTCAATCCGTGAAGTGTAGATGTTGTAGTCCCTTGTGGCGTTTCTGTGGCTGCTTGAAGCTGCCGGCGGCGTTTTATATAGGACGTAGCCACCGTTTCCGTCAAAATCTTGGTCGTGGCGGTCGTCTGGCTCTGATACCACTGCAACAGGTTGAAACCTTTAGCTCCTGTACTTAGGTTGTCGTCGGACTTTGCAGAATGGCGTCTAGAGCTCGCTCAAGGGGTTTTTACCTCCGCGTCACTCTGGGGGAAATCGTCATCAACGACCATGTGCAGGGAGACTTGAGTAATTCAAGTCTCCGAAGGTTCATTTCTGTTTTTACCTCACCCTCTCATTCTGGGTCCAAAACGAGGGGGTATTACCTCAAACTTGTGAGTTTGCACGAGTTTTTCGGTTTTGAAACTCGCAGTTCATCCTAAACGAACTCGAGTTTCAGTTTTGATGTGTCTGTGCAAATCGTTGCGTGCGAGGTACGATCGGCGATTTCACGCCAACTTTTCTCGTACGCTCCTCTCGCTCCTTGCTCTCACCCTCGCTCCCCCTATCCCTCGTCCTCGCTCGCTCGCTTGCAAGAAGGACGAGAGGGAGGAGGGCACAAGGACACGAGGCCTCGCCCTCGAGGCCCTCGCGGCCCCTCAGCCGCCGATCGGGCTGAGGCCGCGATCGGCGGCTGGCGGCTGGCCGGCTGGTGGCCAGCCGGTCACTTAGCCGGCCGCCGGCCGTCCAGTTGGCCGGCAGCCAGCTGGCTGGCGGCCAGTGAAGTGCTGGTTGTCGGCCATTCCTCACTGACGTGAGGGGTTGTGCGCAACCACCCCTCGCTTTGGCGTGGAGGGAGGGCTGAACCGGCCCTCCCACTACAAAAGCTTTTGATGCGGAGACACGCTACACCACGGGAGAACAATAACTTCTTGCTATCGTGCATGCCTTCAAGGTTTCACGTTGTTACTTGGAAGGAACAGATAAGGAGATCATAGTGGTTAGCGATCACAACCCCCTGATATACTTCCAAACACAGTCCATCATGTCTCGACGTCAAGCGCTTTGGAGCAAATACTTGAGTCGCTTCTCATTCACGTGGCAACATCGGCCCGGCCGAATCAACATGGCAGGCCCATTGAGCCGGAACCTTATTTGTGTTGCAATCATGGTGGGAAGCAAGAAATCGTCAGAATGTAACTTTGCCACAGTGGCAAAGACATCAACTCGACATGCAAACCCGCTCTGCCCAGTCCCAAGGCCACTAGTGGCAATTAACCCTTTCAAGAACTGGATTCGCATGGGCTACACCTTTAATCCATGGTTTCAAGATTCACGGAACATTGAGCGACATGGTCTCATTGAAGCAGAAGGCCTCTACTGGCACGGTGAACAAGTGTTCGTTCCACACGTGGTGAAATTACGTGAGAAGATACTATTTGAGTTCTATAACCCTCCAGCAGCCGGACACGTGGGACAAAAGAAGACAAGCCACGTACTCGCCGAGCATTACCGGTGGCCCAGATGGAGTAATGACATATGGAGGTACTATGCGGTATGTGACCTTTGTCCTCGAAACCAGGAGGGTTACTTCAGTCCCTAGAGCTACCAAATGCTCTATGGGAGTCTGTAGCCATGAATTTCATTACCGGCCTTCCACAAACAACAAAGGATCATGATGTCATCTTTGTGGTGATCGACCGTACTACCTGCATGGCACACTTCATGCCCACAACGTCACGGATCACTGCAGAGAAAACAGCATGCCTCTTCTATGACGGTGTCATGAAACACCACGGCATCCCGCTGGAGATCATCTCGGACCGTGACCCTCGATTTGCAAGCCAAATTTTGGCAGGCACTGAATGAGCAATACGGAACATGAGTGAAGATGTCCACTGTATTCCACCCACAGAAAGACAGACAAACAAAACAAATGAATCGTACATTGGAACAAATACTGCACATGTGCATAGACTCGACGATGGAGGACTGGGATGACTTCCTCACTCCTGCATAGTTGACTGTCAATAACGCGGTAAGCGGGTCGACAGGCTTCTCAACCATGGTCGGCATCCGGTGGTACCCGCTTCTATGGTAAAGCGCGGGGGCGGCGGTGATCAGGTTCCCTCCGCCCAGGCTTTTTTCGAAAAATAGACGCGCTTTGGCGCGATGCAAAAGCACATCTATACGCTGCTCGACAACCCCAAAAGGCCTATGCTGACAAAAACCGACGCGAGGTCAAGTTCTTCGTCGGCGATCGCGTGCTCTTGATCACGAAGAACTTACGGCTGAAGACATCTGGTACATGTAAGATGTTGCTAAAGTGGCTCAGGCCGTTTGTGATCACGCATACAATAGGACCAGTGGCGTACCGATTGGACCTGTCATTCGTAATGCACGTTCACAACGTGTTCCATGTGAGTCTACTTGCACCATACAAAGCGGGTGGGTCTGTTCAACCGCCCCCGCCTGCTGTCCTGGCCGTGGAAGGCCAATGCGATGTGTACCGCATCCTCTAGTACCGTGAGCATGTACTCCACTCACGAGTGGTCAAGGAGCACCTTCTGGATTGGGCTGGTTATGGACCTGAACAAAACTCGTGGGAGCCAAAATCTCGGATGCCGAAGGCGGTTGTGGCCGATTACTGGGAGGAACTGGTTGCCCGTTCAAAACGGCGTGCCCTCGGAGGTACCACCCTGGCACACACCCCTTGGGACGCCAGACACATGTCACGAGGACACTCCTTACAAAAGGTGGAGGAACCGAGGCCATGACTCTTATACGGCTGAGAGTTTGTGCCATAAGACCTCGTTGTAAAGCCAATTTTTTTTAAGTGGAAGTCAACAAACAGAGCTTTTTTCTGCTAATCGGTTTGATTTTTTTCTTCCAAGTGTGCAGGTCACTATTCTCTCCAAGCAACACGGCAAATCGGGACGATTTGGTCCTAAAGGGGGAGGAATATAGAGGCAAAATGCTTTACCTTTTTAAAATGTTTCTTAAGAAAGGTTTGACTATGCCAGTTGGCATGGTCAATTGTGAAAGCCATGTGGTGGTTGGAAAAGGACAACCAACCACTAGGGGCACATTTTGGTCACCTCCAACAAGACAAGGAAAATCTAACTTATGCCCCCATACCACATTTCGCTTACTTAGACATGTGTCAAAAGCTCTCCATGTTAGGTGAGAGGTTGTTACCATACCCTTAGTCCATCGGTGACTTCCCATTTACCCGACTGATCTTGATATTCGATTGAAAACATTTTTGTATGTTTCTGGCTCAACAAGAATTTCTTCCGTTGAATTTAATACCGTAGTGTTTCTTATGTTCAACCAAAGTAATTATTTTCCTTCAACTATTCAAGCACACAATTATTTCTGTTGTACTGGACGAAGCACTCTAAAAAGTACCAAACCCGTAAATGTCTACACACAGTTTCATGTTCCGTGCGCATTCTACCAGGGACAACGCACGGAACGTGAAGTATCCACATTCCGCGTGCAGTCAATCAGGGCTTGAGTACTGGCGTGGCAGCATTCAAGCATCGCAACGCCGTCCGATGCATGGAGTCCCTCCTGGTCGACGCGCTTTGCCGTTCGGAAGGGGTGGGTGAGCTGCAAAACGATTTCCGAGCTCGCTTCGCAAGTCGCCCGTGCGACTTCGGTCTTCGTCTTACGACATTTGAAGACTCAATAGCCGAACTTCTGGGGCCACACCAAGGAGATGAACGACGTTCGACCAATACAAAACACCTAAATAATACAAGTGGCCCGTGGACGAACAGGTCCAAATTTTTTATGGCCATAAACTATAGTCAAATTTAACTGTCACTAAATTCGGTTCTAAAAAATAGGCGAATATAAAAGACAGTACGGTAGGTACCACCTAAATAATTGCTTTTCTGACTCGGGTACACAAATTTAGTCAAAAGCCCAAAAATCGCCTGAAAAAACATCGAAGCGATCTCACCTCCAGTCATATCTTCAGGTCTTGATGCGGAAACAATGCTTCCACGTCAGATCTGTCAGTTTGACACGGCCTGTCACGTCAGGCAAGCCGCGTCAAACTGACGCGGCCTTGGAAACCGGTCATCGGCGGTGGTCGAGACCGGTCTACGTCGATTTTAAGGATTATGCTATTTCGTTCAACAAATTCCAAGATACCACCTAAGTAACTGTTTTCTCAAAACCCGTGCTCGAATATAAAGATTCCCCACATTATGGATTTGAAAAAGATGAACATCAAGATCAGTGCTGTATTGAAAAAAATGTACTCGAATGGGCTCTCGATGAATGGAAAGAGAGCACGAAATGAAGTGGGAAACACAACGGACAGAACCGTCAAATAATCATAACTGTAAACACGAAAGTATTGCGTAGCTTTGAAATGTCGGTTCTGCTCTATGACGACGCAGCTTGGGTATGACCCGTAAGAAGAGGGGGTTCGGCGAAGTCCGGGCCATTCCTCAACCCACTCGCAACTGAAACACTAAGAGANTCCGCATTTCGACACTACCTACTTGACAGATTTCTACACAGACCCCCTGGCTTGATTTAGGGTTTTCCATGTTTTGCGTGGGCGGAGCCTGTGCAAAACATAAAACCCTACATCAAGCCAGGGGGGTTGCCTGTCGAAATTAAAAAAAAAAAAAACAAACAGGTCATCGCTTGATCGCGATCGGGCAGAAACGTTAGTTTTCGAACTCGAGCGGATGTGCTCGTTCCCTTTTTTTCCTTTCACGCAAACCCTTCTGATTTTGACATGGTAACCCTAATCAAATCGCACCCTTAATATCATTGGGGTTTTTGGTTTCATTCTTGCGCGGGCTCCTTGTAGCGTGGCAGTGCCACGCCGACCGGTCGAAGGAGCCACGTGGCTCGAGCGGGGTCACCTGGGACTGTGGGCGGTGAGACGGGATGGCTTGAGGGTCGGAGACCCTCAAGCACCACGGTTTTGGCCTAGTCTGCCAAGGATTCCGTCGAATCTGTTACATTGGTATCAGAGCTCCAGGGCTCAAATCCCACGTAGGGATTAGCAGAGATACCAAGGCGGCTCTCACTCCTAGTGGGGGGGAGTGTAGCGTGGCAGTGCCACGCCGACCGGTCGAAGGAGCCACGTGGCCCGAGCGGGGTCACCTGGGACTGTGGGCGGTGAGACGGGATGGCTTGAGGGTCGGAGACCCTCAAGCACCACGGTTTTGGCCTATTCGGCCAAGGATTCCGTCGAATCCATTACACTCCTGCTTGGCCCGAACCTGCTCGGCCCCACTAACGCGGGGGCCCAGCAGGTTCCCTTTCCGCGCATGGGAAGTCTCGGACCCCCCATGCAAACCAAATGCAAACCCCACCCTCAAATATTCATAAATCCCTCAAATGAGGGGTTTGTGAATGTTCAAAGAAAATGATGACGTCGACATGCCGACGTTGCATGGCATGCAACGTCAACATGTTGCGATTTCTTGCTGTTTGTGGATGCTATTATTGTCAGGTCACTGGGTAGGGGAGTCTTATTCTTTCGAACGCCGGGTAGTGTAGTTTTATTCTTCCGAACGCCGGGTATGACATAAAAACAATCGAATTTTGTGGATAATCCATACATGTACCGATCTGCATTTTAGGGCTTTAATGAAGTTCCTCGGTGTACCACACAGAAGCCAAGGATCCCCAGACACGAGCGGGACGCACGTCAGCATGGTGGTGACAGAGCGCGTACAGTGTAACGTGGTCCGGGAGAGGACAGTGCGGGGGGCGGTTCCCGACCCACGACATGTAGGCGAATCCTTCAAAGGTGAAGGACTCTAGGAGACCGCACTCAGACCGCATAGCGCAAACCGCATCCTCCATGGTGCGGTTCCAGGCTCAGAGGTAACGTTTTGCTGAGGAGTAGCAGGAGAGGAGACCTGGTGAAAAAACCCGTGCTCGGCGAAGAAACTGTCCATATCGCAAAGAAACTCAATGCCGCGATCTGAACGGAAGGTATGCAGTGTGTGGCAGGACTGACGCTCAGCCATCACTAGCCAGAGGCAAACCGCGAGAGCGGCATCACTCTTCTGGCGCAGGCTGTAGTCCCACCGCATCCGGGTGAAGTGATCAGTCAGGGTCAGGACGTATCAGCCCCGATCGGACAGAGACTCGACACGAAGAGGATCGAGAAGGTCAAGGTAAAGTGTGAGAATGCTTCAATAGCATTTGTAGAGAGAAAAAACAAATGACAGTTCCATGGCATAAGTACCTGCCGCTGCGCACGGCGGGTGTCGCACGCGGCAGCACAAGGTCTGTCCTAAAACCGGCCCTAAATCACTGTTTTTTCCGTAGCTCAGCGTAGACATGTCAGAACACTACGCCGTCTGAACCTAGACGTGCAGAATCACAAGTCGGACGCTACAACTGGTCACATGCATGCATCCGGCATCAAACGATGGACACACAATGCAAAAACATGCAAATCGGCCCCACGGCCAGTCCACCGATAAACTCCTATGTGCTGCAGAAAAACTACAGGAGGTCCCAGGCAGCGTCCAGAGCTCTGGGACGGTCTTCGGTCAGCTCCATGCATGTAGTCCACCACCAGACGACGCACCGGTACCACCTGGGTTCACATCAGGGATCTGCACGGGCATGGACACTGCCGAGTGGTCACAGTAAACTGTATAGGTCGACAGGAACGTCACAAATCACAACACGGGCAAGTAACAAAAAAACACCCAAACCCCCCAGTGTAACTAGGGGGTTATTCGAGGGTTTGTGGGGGGTTTGGGAGATGCGGCACACGGTGTGATAGAAGAAAGGGAATTTTGCCGGGCCCCGCAGTAGCGGGGCCCGGCAGATGCATGGGCAAGTGAAAAGATAAAACTCAAACTCCCCAGTGTAATTAGGGGGTTTGTCGGATATTTGGGGGGGGTTGCGAGATGCGGTGCATGCTGTGATAGAAGAAAGGGAATCTACCGGGCCTCGCTACCGCGGGGCCCGGCAGATGCCCGGGCAAGTAAAAAAATGAAACCCAAACCCCCAAGTGTAACTAGGGGGTTTGTCGGATATTGGGGGGGTTTGCGAGATGCATTGCACTCCATTACAAATGAAAGGGGATATGCCGGGCCCCGCTACCGCGGGGCCAGGTAGGTGCCTGGGAAAGTAAAAAAGTTATAATCCAAATGTTGGTTATTGTCACAGACACGCGCAAGTGCCCTCTTGTCTCCATTCATGCACACACCTCACCACTGCAGGTGATTGATCTGGATTAAGGCTCCCTGGTGCAAGACTGTGGTGCAGCATGAAGAGCACAGAGGATATGCCTCCTTCAAGCTGCCAAGTGGTGGCTTCAGCACCAGCCTTGTCACATGCCTTAGTTTAGTAATACACTCACGTGCTAAAAGGGGATACAACTTGTGGGAATGCATGCTTGTTAGTTGATTGCATACTTGCATGTTCCTAGAGTGGTGAACCGGGTTGCTGATCCCTCGGGACCACACGTCCGGCTTGTGCCGGCGTGTGAGAAACCGCCTGGAGCTCGTTCGCTCCAGGGTCGGGTTCGATCCCTGGGTGGCGTCCGGGCCCCNGCTCAGCAGTGGAATGTTCAAGGCGGCCGTGCATGCTGTTGGCTTGCTGCGCTTTCGTGATGCCGCCGGTTGATGTGATTCCTGTGATGTTCACCTCGTTCTATGTTTCGTGTGTGTGAGGCCTGTTCGCCTGTGGGTCATGGGGGAGTGTTGGTTATTGTCACAGACACGCGCAAGTGCCCTCTTGTCTCCATTCATGCACACACCTCACCACTGCAGGTGATTGATCTGGATTAAGGCTCCCTGGTGCAAGACTGTGGTGCAGCATGAAGAGCACAGAGGATATGCCTCCTTCAAGCTGCCAAGTGGTGGCTTCAGCACCAGCCTTGTCACATGCCTTAGTTTAGTAATACACTCACGTGCTAAAAGGGGATACAACTTGTGGGAATGCATGCTTGTTAGTTGATTGCATACTTGCATATTCCTAGAGTGGTGAACCGGGTTGCTGATCCCTCGGGACCACACGTCCGGCTTGTGCCGGCGTGTGAGAAACCGCCTGCAGCTCGTTCGCTCCAGGGTCAGGTTCAATCCCTGGGTGGCGTCTGGGCCCCACGACGAGTGTCTCGCGTGGGTGGCCCGGTCAACTGGCTCTCACCACCTCGCTCACACTTTACTCTCGTGTCAAGCTGTGTCTTGTTACTACACTTTTCTAAGTTGTGAGAGTTCCCCGATCCATGGCGTACATTGTTGCGTGTCACCTGCTTCCTTGCTAGCCTAGCATCTACGCCTACCTACACCAAACCCCCCTAGTTCAACTAGGGGGTTTGCTCAGAGCTCGTGCATTCACCCTTGCGAACGTGCAAGTTTTGGAGTTCGCACTTGCGAACTCCAAAACTCGCAACATGGTAACTTCTGACATCGGTGAGGCCGGTGTCAGAAGTCGCTGACTTCACCCTCAAAGTCAGCGACGTCCGACTTCGAGAGCGAAGTTGAATTCCGTTTTCGCTCGCACATTTGCAAACATGGTGAGAAAATTCCAGGAAGCTTCCTAGCCTTTCTGCTTGCTAGCCTGACAGCTCAGGTCTGGCTGGTTGACACACAGGTCATGCAAGGGACAGCAAGGGTAGGGAGAGACACGTGCACTTGTATCTCAAGCTTCAACTGAAGTAAATGCAGAGAGAAAGAACAAATGACAGGTCCACGGCATAAATAGCCGCCGTGGCTCACGGCGGGTGGCGCACACGACGGTGCCTGTCAAACCTGAACCGGCCCAAAACCACTGTTTTGGCCATGATTCTGCGCACAAGCGTCCAAACGGAGCGCCGTCTGATCCTACGGATGCACGACGAAAAGACAGACACAACGATTGGTCACACGCCTACGTCCGGGAACAGCCGGAGAGTGTAAGAAAACAAACATGTAAATCAGCCTGGCAGGGCTGTCCACCGAGAAAATCCTGAAGACCTCCAAACGTAGTCCGTGGGCTGTGGGAGCCCTCTGGTACACTGGGTAGGCTGCCATGCTGCCTCCAGTGGGTGGAGCATCACCTCAGGGAACTCTGTCTCCAGCTGGGTCCGCCTCAAGGATCTGCACGAGCATGGACACGGCCGAGTGGTCACAACCAACTGTACAACTGTGTATGACTGACAACATCACAACACTCCCCCATGACCCGATGGTACGCATGTCCATACACGTGCAGAACGCGTGCCGGTGCAACACAGAGTGCTCAACAGGGACCCGGACAATCACCCACTCTCGGACAGGGGTCGCAATCCGACGGAACGAACAGCCCCGAGGAACTTCCCACGTGCCAGTGCCTTGGTCAGGAAGTCAGCGCGCTGCAAGTCTGTGCCCACCCAGACGATGGAGATCAACTGCCGCTCCACCAGATCGCGCACGAAATGATACTCGACAGCGATGTGCTTCGTGCGTGCGTGGAACACACCAGAGTTCTCAGCGATCGCGAGAGCACTCTGGTTGTCGCATCGGAGGATGATGGTAGGCACGGACTGACCCAAGCACTGGAACAACCGCTGCAGCCACACCGCCTCAGCGGCGCCAGCGCCCAGAGCAACATACTCAGCCTCTGAGGAGCTGCGAGCAATGCACCCCTGCTTGCCGCTGCGCCAAGACACAGCGGTGCCACCAAGCAGGAACACGTAACCCGTGCGGCTGCGTCCATCAGGACTCCATGCCCAGTCGCTGTCGGTGTAGCCATCTACCACAACCGAGCACTGTCTCCGAAAGCAGAGACCGTGATACGGTGTGGAGACCACGTACCGGACGACTCGCAAAGCTGCG
>SZWC01017268.1:36676-50322 GCA_023375785.1 Penium margaritaceum
TACCATAGAGGGTAGCCATTCTTGATGGTGATGTTTTCAAGGGCTTGGTAGTCCACAAAATGTTTTATTCTGCCAATCTTCTACTTAAGAATCTTGTCTAGATAATGTTTTATGTTTACGTGTTTGTAAATTCTCATCCCCATGATGCTACTTAAGTACAAATCTCAAGAAGCATGGCCCGGTTTCTTGAAGGTCCAACAGAGTCATGGATCTTTTCGTGGAATGGAATTGGCCTCTATTGGAGTTGAGGTCTTGAAGAGTTGAGATGTTTCGATAATGTTGGTTGATGTTCTGTCCAGTTCATGGCCTCTTAGATCTGTTATGTCCTCTTGTCTCACCCCACATGCACACACACACACACACACACACACACACACATATGTACAGGAGATTGAGTGATCACGGCTTTGCCTGGGAATTCCTCACTTAAGACTGGTGCGGTTGCTGGCACCAGTCTCACCATGCAATCACCAAGCTCTCCAGGAGGCTCCCCGGAATAACCTGTTGACCTCTTATTTCTTCTCATGACTATTATGCTAGGATATGGAAGAGGTTGGACCTCATACACTCTGGTTGCCTTGGTCTGCCTCATGTTGCTTGCTTGTGGGTTCTTGGAGGAGCTGCAATGTTTCCCGGGTACTGATCCTTAGGGGGCCATCGTGTCGGCTGTTGGCCGTACACCGGTGAGTAGCCATCCTCAGTTGATACCGAGAGGTCGGGCTCGACCCCCGGGTGGCGGTGCAATCTCGCTTGGCTTGATGCTCAACATGAGGTGTGTGCTTACCAGCTCTTACACGCTCGCTCCTCCTCCCAACACTTGTCTTTGTTGTTTCTAAGCACAATTTCCATATCCATGGCGTGCGTGTCTCGCTCTCATCCTCCACACAATCTTCACTAGTAAACACAAGGGTAACTATTGGTATCAGAGCAGTGAGGATGTCACCTCACTACACTCGTTTCCTTGGACCCTCGGTGGACCATTGCTCACCGCGCCATTTTTGTTGATATGCACGACGGGCTCTTCTGCTCCGTGGCCTCTGCCACCGTGCCAGCAATCACCGTCGTGACGGCAACCCCTCTTGCAACGCTGGCTATCACTGATGGTCTCCGGTCAGCCTTCGGACCCGCAAGTCCCCGTCTCGGTTAAAAGCAGCGGGCTACGGACCCGTCTCCATCTACTATTGTCTTCACGTGAGATGACAGCAGCCACATCACTTTTCGCAGCTGCCCTCCTCCACACGATTTATGGACTCTGTTGCACCCACCTGCTATTGCCTTAGAGTGAGTCTCACATCTCAAAGCAGCTACAGCCTTCACAACCGCATTCTGCCTCCTTGTGAAGGGAGGGCTCTACCGCACTCACCTCTACAACTGCGTCGACTGCCATCTACTGCCACCTTACAGTGAGGCCCATATCTTGGAGCCGTTGCAGCTGCCGCAAACGCATTCTGCCTCCTTGTGACGTACGGGCTCTGTAGTACCCACCTCTTCAGCGGTGTCAACCGCTAGCCGCAGTAACCTTATAGTGAGGTCCTACAGCGGGGTCCACATCCTGGAGCAACTGTAGTTGCTTCAACCGCAATCTCGCTTGTAGCGGCAGTACACATCTTGTGCATCACCCACTTGCGATTGCCACTGCAGCCACTACGTCAGTCACGTTGGATTCACCGCAACTTGACGGGCTCCTTGACGACGAGCTCAACTCACCACGCACAGCTGCCACGGAGACATCACGTGAGGTGGGCCTGCCGAGGGAGGATTGGACAGTGTATGACCCGCCATTCCCACAACCCCGATACCCCAAGGTGGATGTGCATGTTATCCTTAGACCAATGGCATGCAGAAGCTACCCGTTGGAAAGAAGTGGAGGAGCATGAGATCGATTGGCAGGTCTACACAGCTGACAAACTTCCCTCCACGCCGTTGCCGCCTCTAGGTATTGAGCAAGTTGGTACCAACCCTCCTCTTGACTCTGCTCCCACTACTGGTCTTGCTGCTACTGACACCGTGATGCCTCCATGACACGCGAAGCCTTGGCTGTGTCCTGGATCTGCCCTCACAAACCGACCCCATTAGCCTTGCAGGTGCTTACCTTGACGCAACCGCTGGCGCTGTTGTGACCTTCTCTATATACACACGGTTAGTAGAGCTCCAACTCAAACCACTTTGGACAAAGCAACAAGAGTGTACTCTGAGGCAGCAGCCTCCCTGACCCCCCTCGCCACTGCCACTGCCAATGTCACCGCACAGGTGATTGTGGCGGCCTCTGCCATGGTGACAGCCGTCGCCACTGCAGCAGATGCTACATCTAATACTGTCAGCTCCATTCGTGCTTCTACCATTGTACCAGTTCTCACCCTGACAGATACAGTTCACACTCTTACCCAGCACGCCACCACCAGTATCCTTGCCACATGTGCGCCAAGAGCAGTGGCAGGGACTACCGTCTCTTGGCTCCTCTGCCTGGTGGTTGTCATTTCTGCCTAGGTTGCAGTGTTGGCATCCTCATCCGCAACGACGGTACCACCGCTCTTCTCCCTTCTACCACACCGTTAGTCGAGTGAGAACCTACACTTGTCATCCTCCCTTCAGCACACTTGAATTCTTTAGTCTTGTACCACAGTCTCATTCCTCCACTCTTCCCTTCTACATAACACTTTCAGTAGGCCTCTTGTTCATGAGGGTGTGAGTGCCCAGTCTCCTATTTTTGTTTATGAGTTGGATGGAGCCCTTCGTGGTGCGTCGTCTGGTTGTGTTCAGAGAGCCTTACCTGATGCTTATCCTTGGATTGAGGATTGGCTGTCTGGCACATTCCCTCATCGTCTCGGTGCACCCACGTCTGTCCCACCCTCTGGTACTGTCACTGTCTACCTTGTCTTGCCATCTGTGCACGTGTCCGGTGGCTTCTGGACCATTCATTCCAAGGCCACCCACCACATGACATCCTNTCCTTGCCACATGTGCGCCAAGAGCAGTGGCAGGGACTACCGTCTCTTGGCTCCTCTGCCTGGTGGTTGTCATTTCTGCCTAGGTTGCAGTGTTGGCATCCTCATCCGCAACGACGGTACCACCGCTCTTCTCCCTTCTACCACACCGTTAGTCGAGTGAGAACCTACACTTGTCATCCTCCCTTCAGCACACTTGAATTCTTTAGTCTTGTACCACAGTCTCATTCCTCCACTCTTCCCTTCTACATAACACTTTCAGTAGGCCTCTTGTTCATGAGGGTGTGAGTGCCCAGTCTCCTATTTTTGTTTATGAGTTGGATGGAGCCCTTCGTGGTGCGTCGTCTGGTTGTGTTCAGAGAGCCTTACCTGATGCTTATCCTTGGATTGAGGATTGGCTGTCTGGCACATTCCCTCATCGTCTCGGTGCACCCACGTCTGTCCCACCCTCTGGTACTGTCACTGTCTACCTTGTCTTGCCATCTGTGCACGTGTCCGGTGGCTTCTGGATCATTCATTCCAAGGCCATCCACCACATGCCATCCTATCGTTTGTCCTTTGCCTCTCTCGTTCCTGTTGGATCTCTCCACTTTGTGCGCACGGGGTCTGGCCAGCTGCTGCCTATCCAGGGTATTTGCGTTGTTCACTTTGCGGACCCTGGCGGGGACCTGTTCCTCCCTGACGTTCTGTATGTGCCTGATCTCGAGGCCAGCCTCCTCTTTGTCACCACCCTAGATGACCAAGGGCATGGAATTTTTGTCTAGTCATGGCGTGAGCACCATCTCCGTTTGCTCCTCTGGTAGTGAGGCTCTTCATGGTCGATGATGTGATCGCTTGTGTTGCGTCCCTCTATCTCTTCCTTCATCCTCTACTACCTGTGCCTTTTTATTGTTGCTCCCACACTGTCTCCCGAACACACTGAATCAATGCATCGTCGCCTTTGCCACATTCAAATGACCGCCCTTTTGTGTCTCTTGCACCTGCAACCTTTTGCTAGCCTTGACTCTGCCACGTTTACACCTTCGTGCTCTTCCACCCGTCTTGACTGTGCTCATGACAAGATGCACCACTATCCTTTCTCCACGGTAGAATCCACCATGTCTAATCCCCTTGACATCGTGCATGCTGATGTCATGGGTCCGCTCCCTCATGAATTTCTGGGTGGCCTTGGCAATTATGTTCTCTGCCTGACTGATGACTTCTCTCGCTACCTTCGGATCTTTGCACTACGTCAAAAGAGTGATGCGACTGACGTCTTTGAGTCCTAGCTGCTCTAGGCTAATCGTGCTTGTCTTCGTCCCCTACGGGTTTTTTTTACTATGACCGGGATGGTGAGTTATCTGGTCCCACCTCTCGTTTCCATGGATCTTGTGGTGTCCGCATGAAATCGTCCACTCCTTACAAGCTGCAACAAAATGGCATGTCTCAACACTAGAATCACACCCTGGCTGATGGTGTTCACTTTCTCCTCTTTGCCTCTGTCCAATCTCCTCTCTTTGCCTTTGAGGCTATGTCATATATAAAATGGGTGTGGAACCGTGTTTCCCACGGCCCTCGCCCTCGCCATGTCACTCCATTTGCACACTTGACTGGTCGTCATGCTGAACTTCATCTTGCAAGCATTCAAGGCTGTGTCGCCTCTATGTAGCTTCTTATTGATCATCGTGACGGCAAGCTATCCCCTCGTGGACACCTCTATGTGTTCCTTGTTGTTTTTCCACTCTCCAAAACTTGGCGTTTTTGGGACCCCGTGTGATGTTGTGTGGTCGAATCACGTGATATTTTTTTCTCTAGAAACCAGTTTGAAGGTGACCTCCCCTGGCCTGCTCCGTCCTCTGCTCCTTCTTTTGCCACGAAATCTCAATTTGGGGAAGTTTTTCAGCCCCTTCCCTTTGGCGGGCCTGCTTTTTTCCCCTCGGTGTGTGTGTGCGTCCCCTCCTTCTTTCACGTACACCCCTGTCACCTCTCTGTGTAGCTCCCCTGTTGTGCCCCTCTCTTCCTCTTGTGCTTCGCCCACCACAGGTGGTCCTCCTCCTGTGTCTCCTCCTCTACCAATTGACCATGTGTACACCTCTCCTATGTCCTCCGTGCTGCCTGCCGCCTCCTCTTCCATCACTATGCCCAAACCTATGTCTCCTAACATCCGTGGTGGTCGGCTTCATGCTCTGGATCCTCAGCACCGCACCTCTTTCTCTCACTCCCGTCCCCCTGCTCACCCTGGCCCCAGTACTATTGTCCCTGCAGTAGACCATGGGGGAGTGTCTTGAACCACGGTCTCCTGTAAACCTTGCTTGCAGGCCCTTTGACTCGCTACCACCGCCTTGCCCATTGCTACGTCAGTGGTCCACACTAGTACCTCACTAGTGCACTCTCTGATTGAGCAGGACTTGCGTCTTGCTCTTAATGCCTCTGTTGTTGGGTATGTTGCTTTGTGCTTTGCAGCTATTGGTGTCTCTCCTCTCCCAAGTGAACCACTCATAGTGCAGGGCGCACGCAGTGCTGCTGACTCCACTTTGTGGGAGCAGGCTATACAAGCAAAGCTTGATGCTCTTGCTGTCCATGGTGTCTACGAGTTGGTGGATCTCCTCCCAAGGCGGAAGACGGTGGCAACCAAGTGGGCGTACCGGCACAAGTTGAAACCGGAAAACCCAGTTGAGCAATACAAGGCTCGACTCACGGGCGAGAGGTTCTCTCAAGTCCTGGGCATCAAATTTGATTGGACATTTGGCCTAGTTGGTTGGTACACTACTGTCGGAGCTCGGCTCAGCTTGGTTGTACATCATGACTAGGTGTTGGAACAAATGGATGTCAAAAATACCTTTCTTTACAGCAGACTTGATGAGGAAACTTACATGATCCAATCTCCTGGGTTCATAGATGGAACCAATAGGGTGTGGCGCCTTCGCAAGACACTTTATGAGTTCAAGTAGTCTCCACGCTGCTAGAACCAGGAGATCACCGCTATCCTTGAGAAGGGTGGATTTTGGAGGAGTACTCTTCACCCTGCTCTTTTCTTAGTGTACCCTCTATGCCTCTTGTTGCTATCCTTGTTTATGTGGATGATATTCTAAATGCCTCTTCAAGCACTGCAGCAGTTCAGTCTACCAAGAACATGTTGCAATCAGCATACAAGATGAAGGATCTCGGTCCTGCTCGTGTCTTTCTGGACATGGAGTTAGAGCGCAATCGCTTGCGCCAAACACTACACGTTCACCAGGCTGCATATGTTCACAGCCTGTGGGAGCACTTGTGCCCCTTCTGGCAGTGGTCCCTTCGGCCACTGCCAGAAGGGACCACTGCCACTACCAGACCCCAACGGACAAAGTGCTGCTGAAGTCTCCACATGTGTCAAAATTGGAGGAGAAAGTCGATCTCACTGACTAATTGAGGTTCATTGGTTCCTTGATGTGTCTTGCCACCACTACTTGTACTGATCTTGTTTTTACTGTGAAATTCCTATCCCAGCTCTCTCAGTGTCCTAGAGAGCGTCATCTTGAGGCTACACTCCACGTGGTGTGTTACACGCTCTCTACGGCATGCACATGGCTGTACTTCAGATCAAAGTCCTCAGTCATCATGGATGGATTTGTTGACAGTGTCGGGTCTCATGACACTAATGCACGGAATAGAACGGGATATTTCTTCTTGATTAGTGGAACTACCGTGGCATGGAAGAGCGGCAGGCAAGGGTGTGTAGCCCAAAACACAACAGAGGCTCAGCATGTGACTCTTGGTGCAGGTACGTGTGAAGCCGTCTGGGTCTGACGCTTGCTAAAGCGACTACTTGTCTCCATTCACTACATCACCTTCCGCTGAGAAAAGCCCAAAAACCATTCCAGAGAATGATAGCATGCACATCTCTCACACCAAACACATTAACGTGGAGCATCATTTTGTTCATGAGTGCATTGCTGATGGTATTGTTCGGGTCGCTTGGGTGGACACACGGTCACAGAGGGTTGATTTCCTTGCCAAGGCTCTCAGTACAAATGTCTTCAGGTGTGCTGTTCACGCTGTTGGTCTTGCATGTCCCCATGACCCTGGGTGAGACGTGTCGTCTGCCCGTCAGTTTTCACCACCATGCTTTTGCATCCTCGTGTGTGACATCTCATTTGTGTATGTGGATTGACTAACTGTGGGTCATGGGGGAGTGTTGATGTGTCCAGTTTTTGGCCTCTCACACCTAGTATGTCCTCTTCTCTCACCCGACATGATCACACACTCATGTACAGGAGATTAGGTGATCATGGCTTCGCCTGTGGAGTCCTCACTCAAGACAGGCGCGGTTGCTGGCACCAATCTCACCACGCAGTCACCAAGCTCTCCAAGGAGGCTCTCTAGAATAACCTGTTGATCTCCTATTTCTGATTACTGTACGAGGATGTGGAAGAGGCTAGACCTTGTACACTCCCTTTCCCTTGGTATGCAACATGTTGCTTGCTTGTGAGATTTTAGGGGAGCCTCAATATTTCCATGGTGCTGATCCTAAGGGGACCATCGTGTCGACCGTTGGCCGTACACGGGTGAGTAGCCGCCTCGGTTACTACAGGTAGGACGGGCTCGACCCCCGGGTGGCGGTGGAACTCGCTCGGCTTGATGCTCGAAGCGAGGTGTTTGCTTACCGGCTCATATACGCTCGCTTCCTCTCTTAACACTTCTCTTCGTTGTTTCTAAGCAAAATTTCCACATCCATGGTGTGCGTGTCTTCTGGGGATCTCCCCACTCTCTCTCTCTCTCTCTCTCTCTCTCTCTCTCTNTTGTGAGATTTTAGGGGAGCCTCAATATTTCCATGGTGCTGATCCTAAGGGGACCATCGTGTCGACCGTTGGCCGTACACGGGTGAGTAGCCGCCTCGGTTACTATAGGTAGGTCGGGCTCGACCCCCGGGTGGCGGTGGAACTCGCTCGGCTTGATGCTCGAAGCGAGGTGTTTGCTTACCGGCTCATATACGCTCGCTTCCTCTCTTAACACTTCTCTTCGTTGTTTCTAAGCAAAATTTCCACATCCATGGTGTGCGTGTCTTCTGGGGATCTCCCCACTCTCTCTCTCTCTCTCTCTCTCTCTCTCTCTCTCTCTCTCTCTCTCTCTCTCTCTCTCTCCACACACTATTCACTAGCAAACACAATGATAACTACACTATTCAGACGATTTCTCAACGGTACCAGATTTTTTTTCTCGACGGATTTTCTAGAATCTACAACTCACGGCGTGACATTGCACGTGTCGCTCGACTCGAGCGCCGAATACCCAACATATGCCTCATTGTGATTCTCTTCATTGTATATATGCGCCCGACTTGTCTGACACACTTGTCATTGAAGTGCACTTACTATAGGTAGCAGCGGCTATTAAGCAAGCATGCATGCAAGCAAGCAAGCAAGCAAGCGAGCGACTGGGTGACACCATGGATTGAGGGCAAGCTCACTTTGACACAACGATGAATGAGAGAACAAGTGAGTGTGTCACAAGTGAGCGAGGTGGTAAGTGCCGGTCGACCGGGCCACCCATGCGAGTCACTCGACATGGGACCCAGACGCCACCCAGGGATCGAACCCGACCCTGGAGCGAGCGAGCGCCAGGCGATTTCTCACACGCCGGTACAGGCCGGACGTGTGGTCCTAAAGGATCAGCAACCCGGTTCACCACTCTAAGGGCATGCAAGTGTGTGACAATTCAACCAAACCACAGGCATGCAATCCTACAAAAAGCATCGCCCATTATGGCATGTAGAGTCATCACTAAAATAAGGCTCGTAGCAAGGTTGGTGCTGTGGCCACCACTTGGCAGCTTGATGGATGCACCACCACTGTGCGCTTCATGCTGCGTCACAGTCTTGCACCAGAGAGCCTCAGTCCAGCTTAATCACCTGTAGTGATGACGTGTGTGTGTGTGTGTGTGTGTGTGTGTGTGAGGAGAGACAAGAGGGCACTTGCGTGTGTTACAACCATAACCAACACTCCCCCATGACGCACAGACAAAATCCCCCACGAACACACAGAGGGGGAGCATGTCACAAGACAGCAAGACGTACAGAACTCACGTCAACCAGGGGCATCACATGAGCGGAGCAGACAAAGACCATGCACAGCTGCTTTGAACATGCCACTGCTGAGAGCTTTGGTAAGGAAATCTGCATGCTGCTGACGAGTGTCGACCCAGACCACCTGAACTTTTCCAGCAGCAATGCGCTCACGTACAAAGTGATGCTCAATGTTGATGTGCTTCATGCGAGAATGATGCATGCCATCGTGCTCGGCGATTGCCTTTGCACTCTGGTTGTCACAGCGACAAGTGATGCAGTGGATGGGATACAATTATTGCAACAGACGGGACAACCTCACACTTTCACACGTACCTGCACCGAGTGCCACGTACTCAGCCTCACTGAAGCTTCGAGCAACACAGCCCTGTTCACCACTTTTCCAAGACACAGCAGTCCCACCGACGAGAAAAATGTAGCCAGTGCGACTGCGAGAGTCCGTGTCATGTGCCCAGTCACTGTCTGTGTATCCGTCTACCACCACAGAGGGCTGTGCACAATAGCACAATCCCAACCATGCGGTGGACAGTGCGTAGCGAACCATGCGCAGTGCTGCCTCGAGATGTTTTTGGTGATGTTGTTGGGAGAACTGGGCAAGAAAGTTGACTGAGAAGGCCACGCCAGCCCGAGTGGTGGTAGCGAGGTACATGAGGGAGTCGACCACACTGAGATAGTGGGTGACATCAACAATCTCCCCCAGTTGTGCTGAATTGAGTGACTTCAGCAGACGCTGACTTGCTAGAGTCATCGGTGTGGATATAGTGGGGACGTTAGCAAGTAGGGGTGCAAAGCGCTCCCCCAGTGTGCGGATATACGCTGCCTGGTGCACGTGCAGGGTGCGACGCTGGCGATCGCGCTCAAGCTCCATACCTAGGAACACCTGTGCAGGACCCAGGTCCTTCATTTTGAACACAGACTGTAGTAAGGTCTTCACCGACTGGACAGCTGTGGGGCTGGGCGAGGCAATGAGCAGATCATCAACGTAGACGAGGACGGCCACAAACGGCTCTAAGGGGACACTCAAGAAGAGTGCGGGATCGACCGTGCTACAAAGGTAACCTTCATGCTCAAGGGTGGAGGATATCTCCATGTTCCAATAAGGCGATGACTGCTTGAGCCCGTAGAGGGCCTTGCGCAGTCGCCAGACCTTGTTTATGCCATCGGTGAACCCCGGTGCCCGGACCATGTAGATTTCCTCGTCAAGCTTCCCATGTAGGAAAGTATTGTTGACATCCATCTACTCCAGTTCCCAGTCGTGCTGGGCGACAAGACTCAGCAGTGCTCAAGCAGTGGTGTACCTCCCGACCGGTGCAAAGGTCTAGTCAAAGTCAATCCCAGGGATCTTGGAGAAACCCTTAGCAGTAAGACGAGCCTTGTACCGGTCGAAACTCCCATCGGGCTTCAGCTTGCGCCAAAGTACCCGTCGAGAAGAGACTGCCTTGCGGCCTGCAGGGAGGTCAACGAGCTCAAATACCCCATGCTCTTTGAGGGCCGTGAGCTCCTCCTGCATGGCCTTCTCCCAGAGGTCAGCGTCAGCTGCCTCGCGAGCCTGGCGGACATTGGTCGGCTCAGGAGGGAGAGTGGGGAGGCCCGAGGCCACAAAACATGCGGCAACGTACNGAGAAACCCTTAGCAGTAAGACGAGCCTTGTACCGGTCGAAACTCCCATCGGGCTTCAGCTTGCGCCAAAGTACCCGTCGAGAAGAGACTGCCTTGCGGCCTGCAGGGAGGTCAACGAGCTCAAATACCCCATGCTCTTTGAGGGCCGTGAGCTCCTCCTGCATGGCCTTCTCCCAGAGGTCAGCGTCAGCTGCCTCGCGAGCCTGGCGGACATTGGTCGGCTCAGGAGGGAGAGTGGGGAGGCCCGAGGCCACAAAACATGCGGCAACGTACCCGGTGACAGAGGACTCAAGAGCACTATGGAACTCATGGGCGACGAGAGCATAGCCGACTACTGAGTTGGGATGCACGACGCTCACAGACTGGCCAAGAGAATCAAGACCGATGGGTCGCAGCGAGGGGCCAGCTGTGGAGGATGAGGCGCTGGAGCGCGTGACCCGTTGAGTGGACTGAGAGACAGGCTCAGTAGGCGTCCCAGAAGGACGTGAGTACCCACGGGAGGTTTGTGAGCGCTGAGCTGAGTGAGAAGAGGAGAGAGCACACAGTCTCCCCCCACGAGTGTAGGGATCAAGCCCGGGACTTGCAGTCTGGGGTACTTCACCGTCAATGGCGTCAACCACCGGCGAAGATTCTGACTCAGGCTTCAAGGCGGGAGTGGAATGAACAGGGGATTGCATGTGAGGGGTGCCAAGTGGGAGGACTCTGGGACCGCCGGCGGGTAGCTGGGATGACACGGAATCAACAGACTCAGAAGAGGAGGACGAGGACTCCTCCGAGGAGGAGTCCTCATTCTCACTGTCCGCGGTGGGGACAGCAGGGACTGCCGTGTGAGAGGGAGAGGAGGACGCTCGGAGATCGGAGGCTGGAATAGACACACCCCCCAAGCTCACGTAGCGAGGAGAGAGAGGAAGGAGGAGGGACATGTGACAGGTCACGAGGAAAGACATCCTCGAAGAACAGGGCATCACGGGATTCAACAACGCGAGAGCGATCAGAGTCTTAGAAGCGCCATGCTTTCGACATGGCCGAGACACCAAGGAAAGTACAAACATGAGCGCGAGGGCTTAGTTTGCCTTCGCGGACATCTTCGGGCAGCCAGACGGCAGCGACACAACCCCAAACACGAGCGAGGCGGAGGTCAGCACGACAGCCGCACCAACGCTCAAAGGGGATGACGTGACGAGGGAGTGGACCGTGAGAAACTCGGTTCCACACCCAAGTCATGTAGGACATGGCCTCGAAAGAAAAGATGTGGGAGAGAGAGGACTCACTGAGAAGAGTGCGTACACCGTCAGCAAGGGTGCGGTTCCAGCGTTCAGATTCGCCGTTTTGCTGGGGTGTGTATGGAGCCGAAGGTACCATAGGCACCCCACGAGACGTCAAGAAACGGGCAGTAGGACCCATGAATTCTCTACCACGGTCACAACGAAAGACTTTCAGATGACGACCACAGGCCAGTTCGGCCTGAGGCAACCAGGACTCGAGCGTGGGGCAGACATCAATTTTTTGCCGAAGGGCAAAGACCCAGCGTATGCGCGAGAAGTCATCGGTGAGACACAACACAGAGCTGCCAACTCCCCTAAGGGCGTCATGGGCGAGGGGTCCCATGACGTTCGCATGCAAGAGGTCAAGAGGCTGAGACGTGCGAGACTCAGAGGTGGAAAAAGGGGAACGGTGCATTTTGCCTTGAGCACAGTCAAGACAGTCAGTGGGACACGGAGCAGAAAATGTGTCGGCGTCAAGGCCATGAGCAGGCTTGTCCCGGAGCAAGCTGTCAACTGCAGCAGTGTGAATGTGACAGAGACGGCGATGAAGCAATCGTGCATGTGCCGAAGTGAGAGAGCGTGCCATGTGAACAAGTGCATTCGTGTCTGGGTGGGGTGCAAACGATGGCACACCATACACGCAATCACAACAAGTGCCATGCAGCACGACACGGCCGGTGGTGCGATGCAACACAGATGCAATGCCGCGACTGGAGGAGAAATCCATGTCCTGATTGTCGAGAGTCGTAACAGACAGCAGACTGAGCTCAAGAGTGGGCACGTACAAAACATCGGGCAGGAAGAGCTCCCCCCCAGCGCCAACAAAGAGGACAACACCAACACCTTGGACAGGCAAGAGCTGACCACTCTCAGTGCGGACAAAGCGGACAGAGCCAATGGGACCTAGAGAAACGAACGGGGAACGACAAAAGGTCATGTGGTGGGTGGCCCCTGAATCAAGAATCCAGAAGCCACCCGTCACGCAGACAGACGCAGGGTCACGACTCACAGCGGCGATGGCAGAGCGAGGAAGAAGGCGCTGACCGCATGCAGCAAGACAACGAGGTAGACTATGAGACTGCCACTGCTCAATCCACAGGACATCGACTCGATAACAACCCTAAACATGACCAAGTGACGGACCACGGAGAGAGGAATCACCATCACACGCAAGTGCCCCCACAGACAAACGCACACTCTCACCTCCCTGATCACGGAGGTGTCGCTGTTGGACGGCATGAGAGAGGGCGGAGTCCAGCTGGCGGGCGTCATCTGACAGGCCAGAGATGACAACGCCAGAGGAGGGGCGCTGAGAGGGGTAGGTGGACGACACCCACGATGGAGGAGAGTAGAATCCGGACAGGGGCCCGAAGTGGACTGGACCGCCAGGCCCAGGAGGCCACCCCCAAGGAGTGGGTGGAGTCGGTGGAGTCAGGGCAACACTGTAGGCAACAACTGTCGAGGAGGAGGACGAAGTGGGTCCGATGATCATAGTAGAGGTGGAGGCGCAGGTGGAACCTCCACCTGACCCTGTGGAGCGGGCCCAATGCGCGTGCATGGCGGAGGCAAGACGGGCATCATCAGGAGGTGCGGGGCACTTGGGTGCCGCATGACCAGTGGCACCGTAGTTCCAGCACGTGACACTGCTGGAGGAGGGAGATGAAGATGCAGCACCATCAGAGCCACGACCCTTGCCACCCTTGCCGTGACCACCACTCCCTGAGGCACCCCCTCGGCCCTTGCCCTTGCCACCTCCTCCACCCCGTCCACCCCCTT
>SZWC01017269.1:5753-50028 GCA_023375785.1 Penium margaritaceum
CTCTCTCTCTCTCTCTCTCTCTATCTCAAACAGACACACACACACTCTCCCTCCCTCTCTCCCTCTCTATCTATCTCTATCTCTCTCTCTCTCTCTCCCTCTCTCTCTTGCTCTCTCCATCTTTACATACACATATCTCTATTATTTTATACCACCATCTCTTCCTATCCATCTCCTTATCAAAGAAATGATGGCATACATTTAAGGATATTTATTAGATCATTTCAAAATATTTTAAGATTAGACAGAAGACCGGTTTATTTTTGACATTCAAGTATCTTTGGGTATTTTAGGATATTTTCTACTAACATTCTCGTAACGATTTTTCAAGCTCACTTATGTATGGAGAACTGTGAACTTAAATTGGGTGCACATTCATCAAAATCCACTTGCAAGGATATCGCATGTTGGCGATTTTGTTCTAGTCCCTAGGATCCTCCCTAGAGCGTGGTAAAGTGCATATGGTTGTAATAACTTGATCTATGTTGAAACTTTCTTTAACTACACCATGTGCATGATTTTTGCATCGGATATGTTTTCTTGTTGGTGTTTTTTCAATTATATTTGTTTGAATTCTTGTGAAAAAATCTCATTAATCATTGTTACCTTAGTACTGTGTTTTAAAATAGATTAGGAACAAGGATTGACATTGTTGCTCACAATCCTTGAGAGTCCTCAATCAAAGGGCATGGTTTTCTCAAACGTAATTTTTTCTTGTTTCAAGTTGAATACATTTTGATGGCCTTGATTGCATATATGCCCAATGGTGGAATGATCACGCACCTAATTTTTGGTTGCTCTTCTAGGGAAATTTTTCACCATGCACTAACACCATGTACTAAAAACCTACTCCACTCAAACGGTGCATTTTTAAACTATGTCTTTCGATCTCTCTATCCATTTCTCTATCCCACTCTCTCAAGATATCTCTTTTTCTCTATTACTGTTAAAGTAGCAAACGTTGTGGCTACTTGCGTTAGCTAGCCTAGATTAGTCTTACTCCCCGATTATCATGACAGGTCGTACTTGTTTCCTACGAGACGTAGGTCTCGTTGTGCCGCTCCTTTTTGGGGTCGCACTAGACATTTGCACGGGTGCGACCTATGCACCCCTTCTGTGGTTTGCCACACTCTGTGGCGAACCGTAAGCTAGGGAGCAAGCGCAACCCGATAGGGGTCACGCTCTCACTCCCGCATTCCTCATTCTTTGCAAAAAACCTTTACTTTTTTTGCCTTGATCCACTCTCACGCTAAAACCTGAACACCTTTATCTCCCCTCACAAGCTCTAGAGAATGCTCCCTCTCACAACTCTCGAGAGCCTCCTCCCCCCACAGCTCTCGAGAGCGACAGTTAGCCCCGCGGCTAACTCCCGGCTCCACCCGCCTCCCGCCTCCTCCACTCTCCTCCATCCTCTCTCCCTCCACCTCACCCTGCCCTATTCAACATGGCATCAATCCTGTGAATGGGCCTGTAGCCTCCCACCTTCTTGCTTCCGCTTCCGCTGGTGATCGTTGTCGCCCATCGCTAATACCACTTCTAGTACTGCCCCGGCCTCATCCTTCCGGCCTCGTCGCCGTCCCCACTACAGTTGCGGCTCCCCACCTTCGACGTCCTCGTTGTCCTCGCCGCCGTTGCGGCCTCCCGCCGTCCTCGTCCATGGCCGACGCCCTCGTGGTGACGGTGTCCACCCGTTCTTGTCCCCTCCCACCAGGTCCGTCCCTTTCGGGGCTCCCCTGTTGTTCCCCCCCCCCCCCCCCCCCCCCCCCCCCCGCTTTTCCCTTTTTTGCCTTTCTTCTCTTTGTTCCAATCCCTAACCTCCTCCTTGTTTGTTCATGCAGGTTTGTGTCCCCTCTCGGCTGCAGGCTTGGCCCCTTACCTCCGCCCTCGGCTCGGCCCTCAACCTCCAGTTCCCCGCTCCTTCGCTCTAGCCCCTTGGCTCTCGGCTCCCGGCTCCTGGGCCTCCCTGTCGCCAGCTAGGACCTAGGTCCCAGGCTCTCAGCCCCTAGCTCTTGGCTCTAGGCACCCTCCACTCTTGGTTCTAGGTTTTGGGCTATATGCCCCCTACAACAAACTCTGAACTCTGAACTCTACACTCTGGGCCTCGCACCCCCCCTGCAGTCGTCTTTTCTCACTCGGCTCTCTGAACTTGGGGCCGTCTGCCCCTTCAAACGGCCGTTCCGCCTTTGTGGCCGTGTGGCCCCGCCTTCTGGCACTCTAGGATCCCTCTCGCTGGGTCTCGTCCCGCCTCGTTTTTTTCCTTCTCGCTTTCCTCTTTCTCTCTCTCTATCTATTTCTCCCTCTCCCTCCCTCTCTCATTCTCTTTCTCCATCCCCCTCTCTATGCCATCCGCCCTCTCTCTACTCTCTTTCATCCCCCTCCCTCCCTCTCCTCTCTTCTCCCTCCCTCTCTCCGCTCCCTCCCTCTCTCCATCTCTCTTTCTCTCATTCTCTCTCTCTCTCTCTCTCTCGCTCTTTTTCCCTCTCTCTCTCCCCCCCCTCTATCTCTCTCTTCACCTCTCTCTCTACTCTCTGCTGCCTCCAACTCTCCCTCCTCTCTATGCTCCCTCCCTCTCTCTGCTCCCTCCCTCTCTCCCTCTCTCTCCCTTTCTCTCTCTCTCTCTCTCTCTCTCTCTTTCTCTCTCTCTTGCTCCTTCTCCCTCTCCCCCCTATCTCTCTCTCTCTTCACCTCTCACTCTCTCTGCTCTCTGCTCCCCTCTTTCTCCTCTCTCTACCCACTCCGCCCTCTCTTTGCTTTCGATTGCCTCCCTCTCCCCCTCCTCTCGCTGCTCCCTCCTTCTCTCCGCTCCCTCCCTCTCTCCCTCTCTCTCTCCCTCTCATCCTCTCCCTCTCTCGATCTTTCTCCCTCTCTCTCTCTCTCCCCCTCTCTCTCTCTCTTCACCTCTCTCTCCTTGTTCTCTCTGCTCCCCTCCCTCTTCTTTCTCTGCTCTCTCCGCCCTCTCTCTACTCTTTGCTGTCTCCCTTTCTCCCTCTTCTCTCTGCTCCCTTCCTCTCTGCTCCCTCCCTCCCTCCCTATATCTTCTCCTCTCTCTCTCTTTCTTCTTTATCTCTATCTACACTCCCTACTCTCTCTAATCTCTACTCCCTCTCTTCTCTCTTTCTGCCCTCTCTGCTCTGTCTCTTCTCTGCTGTCCCTCTCCCTCCACTCTCTCTGCTCCCACCGCTCTCTTTCGCTCTCTCTCATTCGTCTCTCTCTCTGCTCTCTCCCTCTCTCTCTCTCTCCCTCTTCTCTCTGCTCCCTTCCACTCTCCACTCTCCCTCACCCTCTCTCTCCCCCTCCTCTCTCTCTCTATCCTTATGCTCTCTCTCTCTCTCTGCCCTCTCTATTCTCTATGCCCTCTGCTCCCCCCTCTCCCCTCTCTCTGCCCCCCCCTTTGCTCTCTCTCTTCTCAGCTGCCCCTCTCTCTCTGCTCTCTCTTCTCCCACCTCTGTCTTCCTCTCTCTCATCCCTCCCTCATTCTCTACTCTCTCCCTCTCTCTCTCTTTCTCTCTCTCTTTACTCTCTCTCTCTCTCTTAACCTATCTCTCCCTCTCTCCTTAACTCTCTCTCCCTCCTCTTCCTTCTCTCCCCCTCTTCCTCTGGTCCTCTCTCCCTCTCTCTCCCTCCCATTCTCTCTCTCTCTCTCTCTGTCTCTCTCTATCTCTCTCTCTTTTCCTCCCTCTCTCTCTCTCCACCTCTCTCTCTCTCCCCCCTCTCAATCCCCCTTCTCTCTCTCTCTATCTCTCTCTCTCTATCTCTCTCTCTCCCCACCTCCCTCTCTCTTTCTCTGCCTCTCTCCCCACCTCTATTTCTCTCCCGCCCTCTCTCCTATTCTCCCTCCTCCCCCTCTAACTCTCCCTCTCTCTCTGTGCCTCCTCTCTCTATTATCTCCCTCTATCTCCCTCTCTCTCTCTCTCTCCCCACCTTCCTCTCTCCCCCTCCCATTCCCTCTCTCTCTCCCCCTCCCATCCTCACTCTCTCTCTCATTCTCTCTCTCTTTCTCTCCCCCTCTCTCTTCCCCTCTCTCTCTCTCTTCCCCTCTCTCTCCCTCTCCATCTTCCTCTCTCCCTCCCATTCTCTTTCTCTTCCTCTCTTTCTTTCTCTCTCTCTCCCTCCAATTCTCACTCTCTCTCTCATTCTCTCTCTCTTTCTCTCCCCCTCTCCCTTCCCATATCTCTTTCTTCCCCTCTCTATCCCTCTCCCTCTTTTTCTCTCCCTCCCATTCTCTTTCTCTTCCTCTATTTCTTTCTCTCTCTCTCCCTCCCGCCCTCTCTCTCTCTCCCTTCCCACCTCTCTCCCTTGATCTCTCTCTCTCTCTCTATCTCCCTCCCACTCTCTCCCTCTCTCTCTCTCTCCCTGACTCCTCTCTCCCTCTCTCTTCACCTCCCTCTCTCCACCTCTCTAATCTCTCTCTCTCTCCCTCCCATCCTTTCTCCCTCTCTCTCCCTATCTCTCTCTCTATATCCCTCCATTCCTCTCTCTCTCATCCTCTCCACCTCCCTCTCTCTCTCTCTCCCCTTGCCTACTCCAAACACTCTCTCTCTCTCTCCCTCCCTCTCCCCACCTCTCTCCTATCTCTCTCCCTCTCTCCCCACGCTCTCTATCTCTCTCATTTCCCTCTCTCTGACCCACCCATTCTCCTTTTCTCCGCTCTCCCCTGCCCTGTCTCCCTCTCAACATCTCTTTTCTCTCTCTCTCTCTCTCGCTCTCTCTCTGTGCCTCCTCTCTCTACTCTCTCCCTCTCTCTCTCTCTATCTCCCCACCTCCCTCTCTCTCTCTCTGCCTCTCTCCCCACCTCTCTCTCTCTCTCTCTCGCCATTTCTCTCTCTCCCTCCCACCCTCTCTCTAACTCTTTCCGCCCCCCACCTCTCCCTACCTCTTACTCTCTGTCTCTCTCTCCCGTTCTCCCTCCTTCCCCTCCCACTCTCTCTATCTCTCTCTCTCTCTCTCTCTCTCTCTCTCTCTCTCTCTATCTCTCTCTCTCGCTCTCTCCCTCTCTCTCTCTCTCTCTCTCTCTCTCTCTCTCTCTCTCTCTCTCTCTATGCCTCCTCACTCCCTCCTCCCCCTCCCACCCCCTATCTCTCTCTCTGTGCCTCCTCTCTCTCTCTCTCTCTCTCTGTCCCTCCTCTCTCTCTCTCTCTCTTAACCTCTATCTCCCTTTGTCTCTTTCCCCCTCTCTCCCTTCTTTTCCTTTTCTCTCCTTTCTCCTTCAGTCCCCTCTCTCTCTGACTCTCTCTCTTCTCTCTGTCTCTCTCACTCTTTACTTCCCTTCTTTATCTCCCTTCTCTCTCTCTCTCTCTCTCTCTCTCTCTCTCTCTCTCTCTCTCTTTCTTTCTCTCTCTCTCTATCTCTCTCTCTCTCTTTGTGCCTCCTCCTTTTCTCTTTCTCTCTCTCTTGATGCTCTCTATCTCTCTCTTTTCCCTCTTTCTGACCCACCCATTCTCCTTTTCACCGCTCTTCCCCGCCCTCTCTCCCTCTCCACATCTCTCTTCCCTCTCTAGCACTCTTTACTCCCATCTCTCTCTCCCTCTCTCTCTCTCTCTCTCTCGCTCTCTCTCTCTCTCTCTCTCGCTCTCTCTCTCTCTCTCTCTCGCTCTCTCTCTCTCTCTCTCTCGCTCTCTCTCTCTCTCTCTCTCGCTCTCTCTCTCTCTCTCTCTCCCTCTCTCCCCCCCTCTCTCTCTCTCTCTCTCTCTCTCTCTCTCCCTCTCTCCCTCCCGTTCTCTCTCGTTTCTTCTCTTTCCACCTCCTTCCATCTCTCTCTCTCTCCCCCCTCCCTCTCCCTTTCTCTCCCTTCCCCGGCTATCTCCCCCCCTGTCTCTCTTTTCCTCACCTCTCTCTCTCCCCCTCCTTCTCCCTCTCTCTCTTGTCTCCTCCTCCTCTCTCTCTCTGTGTCCCTTCCCCTTGTCTCTCTCGCCTTGTCTCTCCCTCTCTCTCTCTCCTCTAATTTTTTTCTCTCTTCTTCTTCTCTCCCTGGCTCCTCTTTACCTCAGGCTCATCAGTTCTCTTTCTCTTATTTCTACTCTTCATCGTCTCCTTGGGTTGGTCTCAATATTCGGCCCGCGTGACTGCTTCCCTTGGGTATGTGCCCGCTCTACCTTCTCCTCCGGACTTTGTCACCTTCTCCTGGTGAGCTCGTTCCTTTTTTTCCTTTTCCTTTTCCTTTCCTTTTTTTTCTTCTTCTCTTCATTCTCTTTCCTCTCTTCCTCTCCCTCTCTCTGTTTATTTACTCACTTCCTCCTTTTCCTTTATTTTTCTTTCTTTCCTTTCGTTTCCACTCCTTTTATTCTCCTTTTTCTCTATCTTCTTTCTTTTCCTTCCGGCTCCCTCTTCTCTCCGTCCCTCCTTGGGTCTCCACTCCCCTATCTTTGCACCTCGTGTGCGCCCACCTGTGCCTCGTATGCGCTCCTTGCGCGGCTCGTGTCTTTGTTACTCTCCTCATTGTTTCTTCTGTCACGCCGTTCGTTCCTACTTTTTGCTTTGCCGCCGCAGCCTTGCCCCTCGCCCCCCCTCGCTCTTTCCCCAACCTCTCCTTCCCCCTCTTGCTCCCTTTCTCACTCTCTCTCTCTCTTGCTGTCCCTCTCTATCTCTCTCTCTCCTCCTCCCCCTCCCTCTTTTCCCCTTTTTTTCTCCACTCCCTTTCTTCCCCCCGGTCTCTCTTCTCACACACCCTTGTTCCCTCTCTGTCTCCCTCTGTCTCCTCACCGTCCCTCTCTCCCTCCTCCCGTCCCACCCTCCCTTCCTCTCTCTTCCCCTCCGTTTTTTTCCCTCCCCTCTTTCCCTCTTTTTCTCCTACTCTCTCTCACTCTCCCCTCCCACGTTTTTGATCAATTCCCTCGCATTCTCCTCCATCCTCCCACTTCTTGCGGCGTCCCATCCCTGCCCTCCCTACTTGGCTCTCTCCTCTCTCGTCTTCCTCTCTCTCTCTCTCTCCCTCTCTCTCCCTCTCCCTCTCTCTCTTCCTTCCCTTTCCTGCTCCCGCCCTCCTCTCCTTGCTTCTCCCCTCTTTCCTTCTCTGTTTCACTTTCTCTCTTCCCCTCCCCTTTGTCCTCTCTTGCGCTCGCTTCACTCACACCCTGTGATGCTCTCTCCCCCGCTTCATGCTCCTTTTTCCCACTCGCGGGTTTGCTGGACCTGTCCTGCCGTCGTTCCTCTCGTTTGTTCCATGGTATTCCCTTGTCCTCCGTCTTCCCCTCCCCTTCCTGCCATAACGAAGTCCCCTAAACACACACCTGACACTATGGTTCACGCTCCCCCTCCGTTGCATGCGCGCTGCTCCCGTAGTCGTTCACTCCTTGCCTCCCTTGCTCCCCGGCTTGCGGCAAGTAGTGTCATGGCCGACCTTGGCCTCTTAGGCGCCCTCGCTACCGCGGCTGCAGCCTGTACGGGACGTGAGCAGGCATCCTCTCAGGGTGTCTCCTCTCGCCCCGCTAGTCCTCCCTTCTCTGTTGATCCTGGCCTCGTTGACAAATCCCTCGCCCTCTCTCCTCGTTCAGCTGCGGAGGCCGCCGTCACCGCCGCTCTCGAGGCGCTCCGTGCCCCTCCTTCATCACCACACCGTCCTCCACCACCCGCACGCACGTCTCAGTTCCCCTTCTCTACGGCCATCCTCGATGCCCTTGCATTCCGTCCCGTTACACCCCCTGCCATTCCCCACGTCCCCTCTGTCACCACTACGGACCCCGACGGCCCTGGCTCTGACACCGTTGAGGACACCTCTGCCTGTCTTCGGGGCCGGCCATCCCATCGCTCCTCGTAGTGCCCTCGTGGCCGACACTCTTGCCGCCGTTGGTAGTACTGTCGCCCCTAGCGACGTCATCGCCCATCGAGGAATTGTCGTCCCCAGCGCTGCTGATCCCCCAGTTGGTGCCGCAGCCTCTACCTCTGTCGTCGCCCCCGCCAGTGGTGTCGCTCCAACTGGCAATCCTCATCTTGGCCGTGCCGTCTCAACGGGTGGTGCTTTGCTCATCGGTGGTTGTCCCCCGGCTGGAGGTATCCCCTCATTCAGTGGTGTTTTACCCGTCGGTGCCCCTCCCCCTGGTGACCCCGTTGCTGCGCTTGCCCATACAGAGGCACGTCTCGATGTTATGACCCTTGCAGTTGCACTTGTCGCCCGCCTTGGTCTCCACCTCGCCCCTCCCACATCGCTGCCCCTGACTACTGCCCACAGTCACGTCTCAGGCACTTCGTTCTCTGATTGGTCCCCCCGCTTTGTGTCTTGGGCTCATATGCATGGCATCTAGGAGTACTATGACCCCACTCATTCCCTCTCTCCTGCTCACCTTGATCGTAGTGATCTCACTTTTCAATTCCTGTACTCTGCAGCCCCCTCTGTTGCCGTGCGTCAGCTTGATCGATTCGCTCCCACTGCCGCTCTCCTCGCTCGTCATCATGAGGCATGGGCTGCCCTCCTCGCTCTTTACTCGTCTCACTCTCTTCGCTCTACTTCTTCCCTTCTCACTGATCTTCGCACTCTCCATCGCCACCCCAATGAGTCCTTGGGTGTTTACCTGGGGCACGCCGAGCTTCTCCAGAGCGAGCTTCTCACTACGGGCGTCTCCTTGAGTGATCCAACCTTTGTCACTTCTTTCATCGCTGGCCTTGGGCCCTCTTTCTCTGGCTCTCTTACTTCCTTTCCCCTCGCCCTTACCCTTCAGGCCGCATACCAGACTCCCAGCGCCGTCTGGCCGGTCTTGTTAGAGGGGCTCTGCTCCTTCAAGGAGGTCTCCCAGCCTGTCGTCCCTCCTACTGAGCCTGCCTTGTCTCACGCACTGCCCGGCCTTCTCCCCCCTCCGGAGGCTCATGCCCTTGCCGTTCCGGCCGCGTCTGGTCTTGATGGTGGTGGTGGTGGTGGTGGTGGCGCTTGCCCACACACGTGCTGGAACTACGAGGTTGTCGGTCATCATCACGATGCGTGCCCGCTTCCTCCAACCCCTGATCTTCGTGAGCGCATTGCGCGTCAGCACGCGCTCCTCCGTGGTCGGCCCTACATTGTTCCAGGCAACCCTCCCCTTGCTGCGGTCCTTGGTGCTCCTCCGCTTGGCACTCCCGTCCTTCCTCCACCGGCACCTGTTGCACCTCCTCCTCTGACTGTGGACACACTCTTATCCGTCGTTTTCTGGAGGAGGGTGTGCTTGGCGGTCCGCCGCCCGCAGGTACGTCTCCTTTGTTTGATCTGCTCGCTGCTTCTGCATCTTATCCCCCTTCTCCCAGTGTTCCCTCGTCAGCCCCCTGCTTGTCGCCCCTCTCCCCTCGCACAACTGCCTACTGCCTCCTCTCCAGTACTGAGCATGTCATCACGCTGTCGTGGGTGGTCGACGGTGCTGCGTCTGACCACATGTGTCCCGTTCGCGACCTGTTCACATAGTTCAATTCTGTTTCTACGATCACGTCAGTATACACTGGTGATGGAGTCCCCCTCCCTGTACTTGGTATGGGAACTATTTGTCTTGCCTCTTCGGCCGGCTTTCTCACCTTGTCCTCTATCCTCTATGTTCCGGCACTTGACTTTTCCCTATTGTCCGTTCCGACTCTCGATAGTTGCGGTTTCTCCACCACTTATGCCCTTGGTCTCATCACTGTCACTGATCGCGCCATTGGCCGCGTCGTCCTCCGGGGTTGTCGGCCCCTTGGCGAGGTCTTGTACCAGGGTCTTGGCCCACACTCTGTCTTTACGCCCGCGGCGGATGCTGTTGCGCTTATTGATCTCTCTCGTTCCGCTCACTCCCACCTTCTTCATTGCCGCCTTTGCCATCTTCCCTTACCTGCTGTGGCCTCCTTCCTTCGTACCCTTCCTGTCGATGGGTTGTCCGATCTGTCATTCAGGGCCCCTTGTCTGCTGACTACACCTTTTGTGCCATTGGTAAGATGCATCGCCTTCCTTTTCCCTCTTCCCCCTCATGCGCATCTGCTCCTCTCAAGCTTGTGCATGTCGACATCCTTGGTCCGCTCCAGGATGAGTCTCTCCCTGAGCACCCCACGTATGTTCTCAGCCTCATTAATGACTACTCTTGTTACACTTGGGCCCTTTTCATTCGGGCAAAGAGCGATATTGCTAAGAACATCAAGTCATGGTATGCGAACACGCAGAGACAGAGTCGTCACCAGCTCTTGTGCTTTCGGTCTGACCGTGGTGGCGAGTTCTTTGGTGCCACAGCATCGTTCTTTGACCGTGAGGGCATGGCTCATGAGCTCTCTGCCCCTTATTCTCCACAATCGAATGGAGTTACTGAGCGCTGGAACCGCACACTTGTTGAGGGATTCCACACGATGATGGCTGAGGCAGGTTTCCTTGATCGAGGCCGCAGCTTCTGGTTGGAGGTTGCGCATTACCGCAGTTGGGTTTGGAACCGGATTCCACATGGCCCCCTTGCCCCCGACACCATACCATTCCAGCTGTTCTTTGGTCGTCGTGCCGACCTCAGTCAGGCTGTGGTTTGGGGCACCATAGCCACCATCTACCTTGCTCCGCTGTCTTGGCCTGGAAAGCTTGATCCGCTGGCCGCTTATGCGTCACCTTCAGGATTGCAACTCACTCACGTGCCCATTGGTTCTGGGACCCGGTCGCCCATCGCCTCATCGAGGCCTGTCACGCTCGCTTCTTTGAGCAGCTGACTCCGTGCGGACCGCTATCTCCCTCCTCCGACCTCTGCCACGGCCTACACCTCAAACGGCCTCCTGGTGATTGGTGCCCCTTCTCTCTCTGCACCTTCCTCAGTGACACCCCCCATTCCTTCTCCACCCGCCGCCACCCCTACTCCTACCCCATCTCTCGTGCCTTCTTCGGCCGTTCCGCCGCCGATCTCCCACCCTCCTCCCCCTATTCCCCTTTCCTCCGTACCCTCTTTGTCCACACTCCCACCCCACCCTACGGCCTCTCCTCATCCCTCTGCGCCCATCCCTACCTCCACGAGGGTGTCTCCTTCAGCGACGGTCTCCCATTATCTCCCTTGTTGTACCCTGCCCTCTCCCTCCCCTCCCGCTCCACCTCCTCCCTCTCTTCCCACTCCCTCCTCCCCACCTTCATCTCCTTCCCCGCCTCCCTTACCCCCCTCAAACCGACGTGGCGGTCCGCCGTCTATCTCTCCCCTCCCTCCTCTCTTGTTGTCTCACGCACCGTCACCGGTCTCCCCTCCCGGCTTCCCCCCCTCCCCTCCTCCAGTTCCCCCTTCCTTGACCGCGGCCCAGGCTACGGGCTGCGACTCCTACGCCCCTGTCGGCCGCTGTACGACGAGTCGCGTCGTCATCTGTCTCGCTGCCCACTATAAGTGGGAGCTCCACTAGGTGGACGTGAACAACGCTTTTCTCCACGTCCGTCTTGAGGAGGAGTTGTACATTGTCCAGCCTCCTGGCTTCTTCGATGACACCGGACGCATCTGCCGCCTCCGACGCGCCCTCTACAGCCTACGCCAGTCCCCTTGTTGCTCAAACGAGGAGCTCTTGTCCACCCTTGTCTGTGGCAGTTTCCGCCCTAGCCAGTCCGACCCCTCCCTCTTTGTTGCTAACACGACTCTCGTGCCCGCCTTCATTCTAGTGTATGTGGATGACCTCCTCATCACCTCTCCTTCCTCCTCCACGATCTTCGAGGCGAAGGGTCTCCTCTCCTCGCCGTACCGCATGAAGGATCTTGGCCTCGCGGCCATGTTCTTTGGGATGCAGATCAAGCGTCTTCCTAGCTACCTGTTGGTCCATCAGATTTGCTATGTCCAGTGTCTCTCAGACTGCTTCGCGTCTGTTGTCGACCTCTCCTGCCCCCTCCTTGCTGCCTCCTTGCCCATGCTACCAGGCACGCATCACGCCCTTCGCATAGCCCACAATGCAAAGTCCGGTGCGCTAGAGTCCACCGCCACGATTCAGTCCATTGTTGGCACGCTCACCTACCTCGCTGGCACTACTCGTTCAAATATCGCCTGTGCGGTGAACATCCTGTCCCAGTATGCCCGCGAGCCTCGTACGGCTCACCTCCAGGCGGCTACGTACGTCCTTCACTACATTCTTGGCTCTGCTCCTGCCGGCCTCGCCTTCCCGAACGGGTCGGGTGTTCCTCTCCTGACGGGCTACACTGACAGTGACTATGCTCGCGAATCGGACGCTCGTAGCCGCAGCGGATTCATCTTCCTCCTTGGTCCCATTGCCATCTCCTAGCGCAGTAGGAAACATGGTTGTATTGCTCGTTGCACTAGGGAGGCCACGTACATGGCCTTGGGTGGTGCTGCCGCCGAGGCGGTGTGGCTTTGTCGCCTTCTTGGTGAGCTTCATCTCCCCATCCCAGCGTTGCCCCTTCACACAAACAGTGAGAGAGGGCTGGCCATTGCTTGGAACAATTGTGTGCTTCATCGTTGTACCAAGCACATCAATATTGAGCACCACTACGTGCGCGACGTTGTCACAGCTAAAGATGTCTCTCTCTAGTTCATCTCTACAGACTTTCAGCTACCAGACTTCCTCACAAAGGTTCTCCACTAGCCTGCCTTTGCCTCCAGTATCGCCTCTGTTGGTCTCCAGACCCTACCCCTGCTCGACTGATTCTCCCATCCTTCTTCCCCTCCCACTCCTCCTCTTTGCGTCGCTTGGTTCTCTGCTCGATGACCGCTCGTCTACATCTCTGATCCCTCCGTGCTCTCCGCCTCTCAACTCTGTTTGTCTGTCCCTTGCAGGTTCCTTCGCGGCCGCTACCACCGTTTCTGATGTACTTTCCCATCCGCTCCCGCCCATTCTCCTCTCTGTCTCTTTCCTCTGCCCCCCCTCCTTTTTTTGTGTCCTGTTGGTGCCTTCATTGCTGTGTACCTCTAGGTGATGGGGTGCAGGCCCTTGAGTTTCTCCTCTGGTACCCTCCCGGTCCTCACTGGGCGCTTCGGGCCTGCCACTCGTAGCTGTGTGGCGCTTCTGGCCGGGTGCGTTGGGAACTCCTGGACGGCAGCTCTTGACGGGGTGCTTTGGCGCTGCGCTCCTGGCGATGGCGCGTCTAGATGGGTGCTATTGGCAGGGTGCTTCTGGACAAGTGCTACTAGTGGGGTGCTCTTGGAGGGGTGCTACTGGCAGGGTGCCTCTGGATGGGTGCCACTGGTGGGGTGCTCCTAGAGGAGTTCATTTTACGGAGTGCTCCCGGATGGGTGCCTCTTGTCGAGTGTTACAGCCGCGTGATGACTTGCTCCGCCTTGCAATGTTTCTGTTGGGGCTTGTGGTGTAGTGTTCAAGCTCTCTGCATGGGGCATGCACCCTTGCTTGGGCTATCATGTTAAAGTAGCAAAAAGTTTGTGGCTACTTGCGTTAGCTAGCCTAGATCAGTCTTACTCCCTGACTATCATGACAGGTCGTACTTGTTTCCTACGAGACATACGCCTCGTTGTGTCGCTCTTTTTTGGGGCTGCACTAGACATTTGCACCGATGTGACCTATGCACCTTTTGTGTGGTTCGCCACACTTTGTGGCGAACCGCAAGCTGGGCAGCCAGCGCGACCCGATAGGGGTCATGCTTGCTCCCCCGCACTCCTCATTCTTTGCAAAAAACCTTTATTATTCTTGCCTTGATCCGATCTCATGCTAATTCCTGAACACCTCCATCCCCCCTCAAAAGCTCTTGAGAGTGCTCCCCCCTCACAGCTCTCAAGAGCCTCCTCCCCTCACAGCTCTCGCGAGGGACAGTTAGCTCTGCGGCTAACTCCCGACTCCACCCGCCTCCCACCTCCTCCAATCTCCTCCATCCTCTATCCCTCCCCCTCACCCTGCCCTATTCAACACCATGTACTAAAAACCTAGTGCACTCGAACGGTGCATTGTTAAACTATATCTTTTGATCCATCTATCCATTTCTCTATCCCACTCTCTCAAGCTATCTCTTTCTCTCTATTACCCCCCTGTCTCTTTTCCTTTCTATCTTTCTATCCCTCCCCCAATCTCCTTCTCTGTTTCCCTTTTTTTATTTTTCTATCTTTCCTCTCTTTCCCTCTCTCTCTATCCATATCTCTCTCTCTCTCTCTCTCTCTCTCTCTTTCTATCTCTTATTCTTACACTCTCTATCCCTCCATCTGTGTCTCCCTCTCTCTCTCTCTCTCTCTCTATATCTCTCTCTCTCTCTCTCTCTCTCTTTCTCTCTCTCTCTCTCTCTATCTTTCTCTCTCTCTCTCTCCCTTTCCCCTTCCCCCTCTCTCTCTCCTCTCTCTCTTTATTTCTCTCTACCTCTCTCTACCTCTCTCTCTCTCCATCTCTATCTTTCCCTTTATATCTCTCTATCTATCTCTCTCCATGTTTTTATGAAAGTTATAATTGTAAAATTAATAATTGTGTATTTTTTGGGTTTGATTTAAGCATACATGAAGGCTATTTTAAGAATGAATAAATTCATTTTTTTGTTGACCCCCAACTGTCCACTCTTATTTTTATATTTTTGTTTACAACTGATCCTGTTGTTTGCTTTTGAGCTGAACGATTTACGAGAAATAGAGCGGTGCACCAGTTGCCAGAAGACGACCCGCTAGGGCATCAAACGTTGACGGTCAACCAATCGTCGTGAAGCACTTACGACCCCCCCTAGTGCTTGGTAAAGTGGATATGGCCTGTTGTGCTCAAGTTACGTGGAAAAGGGAACTTTTCACACATTGAGTGCGCGATGCTTTGCATGCAAGTCCTCGCTTGTTTGTGAATTTTTCTTGTTGACATCATACATAGGTTTGACATCTCACAAGAACATTATATCCCAAATGATTAGCTGCTAGTTTTTGTTTCTTACGGTAGACAGATGCAACGGTGAAAAACACGCTACCTTGCAATCCATTACTATAGGCGCCCGTTGTATTCCATCATAAACTTCTTCTTGTTTGATGTCGATATTAACTTCGACAACCTTGATAACCTCAATTATGGCTCAACATCTCGACTGAGAGGGAATTTTGAGCAAAGAAAGAAGATACCCCTCCTAGATTGTCATCCGATCGGGTGAGTTTCACCTACTTTCCGACTGGTTCATGATGTTTCGAAGATTGTAGGTGTTTCTTTTAACCAAAATATATGTCAGACATACATTTTCATTCATGAGATTGCGCATAGGAACTTTGCAAATGCTGGAAAAGAAGTACATATTTGAAGAACTATCATCTATTTTTCTTATATTATGCAATGCAAACAATAACTTTCTAAATGAGCCTGTTGTGGGTAGCACATGTTAGACGCCCAGTCCATTGGGCGTCGAAAACTTGTTTGTCACTTGTAGTGTTCAACTTCTTAACTGTATTACCATTCTCCAGAAATCCAAAATCCTCCTATGATGTTTTGAATGGATCTTTGCAAATTTATCATTTCCCTTCTTTGTGTCTTTGATAGGCAAAAGGCATCATATTCGCCAACAAAGTTTGGAGAACACACCCATGTTTTTCAGATTCTGCATTTTAGATTTCAATGTCGCTGTGGATGGATCGAGACCCTCTCAAACCGCGCAAGCAGGGTTTAAACATGACATTACCTAGGTTTTTTTGTGTCTTTCTCATGCCCTTACACAAAAGGGTGTACAGTTTGCTGTTGAAAGAGGGACATATGGCCAATCCGCACAGTCATCATGCGATAGAAAGTTGCGCATTAAGTGAGTAATAAGTGCACTTCTGCATCCATTTCGAGTGCACTCGCCACACACAATACCTCTGTACACTAGGGAGCCTCTCTAGAAAAACTTGCGAGATAAAGGCAAGCGAATGGAGGCCACAACAAACATGCTAAGGTAGACGATTATATAACACTCATCGATCGTCAAGTATTACGTTGACAGCTGGTGGTAGCAAAATTTTGACGATAGTTCCATGCTGTAATTTACAAGCGTACAATGGAGATAGAAAGACCTGCATATATAGTTGTGGAATAGAAGTTTGGACTGATATGCTTTACATATAGAGTATGCGGACAATTGTACATCCCCATGAAGAAATGTTGTCATTGTCTTCCAAGACCCAAAACAAAACCATGAATCTATAAGGAATTGTTTTGTCAACATAATATTTTTTGTTTTTAATTGAACACAGACAAATGAGTGCACTGAGTGCACTCCTGGTGTACATTTGTATTGTGATTGAGTGCCTTTGCCACATGCATCAACCCCACGCACTGGATTCCTTAAGAGGAGATGTTTTTAGTTGTAGAATAAAATGCAAGATCTTCTTCGACATGTGAGACAAAGGAGCGCACTGAGTGCGCTCTCAGTGTGTTTTGTATGGTGCTTGAGCGCCCTTGCCACATGAACTAACCCCAGGCATTAGAGTCCTTCCTGAGAGGAGATGTTTTATCCATATAGGACAAAAGTACACTTTTCTCATCCACTATGGAAAGAGTGTGGGGATGAGTGACAGGTACCCCCTTTGAAGAGAGCACAATTAAGGCACCTACTAAAAATGTAACGAGTCGAGTCTCCAGATCCTGCTCTGAAGTCGTTGTCGGAGTTCGCAGAATGGCGTTCTCAGTCCGCGTCAGGGGTTTACCCCCTTCGCAGGACTGAGGGGCAATTATCATCAATGACCCAGAGCAGGGAGACTCGAATATTTCGAGTCTCCGTTTCTAACCAAAACCCTGGTTTTGGGACCCAAACCATGGGTTTTTACCTCAAACTCGTGTGTTCGCACGAGTTATTTTGTTTATTTTTTTGTCAAAGTTCATCGCCAACAAACTTCGATTTACGTTTTGCCGTTCTGGCGCAAAATCGTCGTGTGCGAGGCACGCTGGCAATTTCGCGCCAGTCCTCTCGTCCTCACCCTTGCTCCCCCTATCTCTCGTCCTCGCTCACCTGTTTGCAAGGAGGGCGAGGGGGGGCGAGGGCACGAGGCCACGAGGCCTCGGCCTCGAGGCCCTCGTTGCCCCTCAACCGCCGATCGGGCTGAGGCTGCGATCGGCGACTGGCGGCTTGCCGGCCGGTGGCCGGTCGGTCGCTTGGCCGGCCGTCGGCCGTCTAGCCGGCCGGCGGCCAGCGAAGTGCTGGCCACCGGCCAGCCCTTGCTGATGCGAGGGGTGGTGCGCAACCACCCCTCGCTTCAGCGAAGAGGGAGGGCCGAACCGGCCCTCCCGCTACATTCCATCCCACTTATTATGAGCCGTCTCGGTTCATGAACAACAAGCAGGATTGTCAGTTAGTGACTAGTTAACATTGTGAAAGAAAGTTAAAAATTTCAATCACCAGCTAGACATGAACACGTGCATGGTACTTGGACCTAATCTGCAGCTTGTAGGTCAGCACGACTAGCGGCCTCCCCTCTTGAGGCTAGAGCGTCCACGCGACGACCATGTTGAGCGTCCCCAACCTCCTATGGTTACTGTCCTTGAATGCTGCCCTATGAGAATATTGTTCACTCTTTCCGCGTTCAGGTGGTACCTCCTGCCACACGTCCATCTGTGCAAGCTGCAAGCTTGCTCCAGTACTCATTGACCACCCCTGTGGGCAACCGAGATTCGGGCTCCCATGAAGTTTGTTCAGGTCCACAACCGGCCCAATGAACGAGGTACTCCCTAACAATGTGCGACCGAAGAGTACGCTCTTGGTGCTGGAGTAGGCAGAGGACCTCGTATTGGCCGTCGGCTGCAAGGACTGCTGGCGGTGGCTGAACGGTTCTGTCTGTGGTGTATGGAGCCAGCAGGCTCACATGAAACACGCTATGTATCTTCATACTCAACGGAAGTAGCAATCGGTATACCACTGGCCCGATGCGTGCCACAATGGGAAACGCCCCAATCCACTTCGGTAGAAGTTTTCTTGCCCCTGGCAACTTTAGTCGAAGGTTTTTAGTGCTCAGCAGTTGTTTGTCACCGATGTCAAACGAGACCTCCCGGCGACCTTTGTCAGCATATGCCTCTTTTCGCTACCGAGGTGCTTGGAGGTGACCCTTTGCCTCCTGTAACAGGGAGTCGATGTGCTCGGAAAAAGGCTTGAGCGAAAGGAACTTGCCCCTCTGTACTCCAACTCTTCACCAATGAAGAGGGTACTACTGGATGCCAACTACTGTTCAACACAAACAGTGTAAACTGTGTGGACTCATTCACCGAGTTATTCACCGCAAACTTCGCCGGTGCTAGGAATTCATCCCAATCAGGCATGACAGGGTCCACGTACATGCGGAACATCTACTCTAGAGTATGATTCATGCGCTATATTTGTCTGTCTGTTTGAGGGTGAAATGCTATCGAAATCTGCAACTCACTACCAAAGTACTCGTGCATCTTTTGCCAGAACGTACTAGAAAATTTTTGATCTCGATCGGAGATAATGCACAACGGCAAGCCATGGTATTTTACGACACCCGTAAATAAGAGACGAGCGGTCTCCTCTACGTTCACGTCAGTGGTTGTAGGAATGAAGTTTGTCATCTTTGTCAAAAGTTCCACAACCACAAGTATTGCATCGTGGCCACAGGCCGTGTCCGGAAGACCAGTAATGAATTCCATGCTGACACACTCCCATGGAGTACCAGAAATGGGAAGCTGTTGGAGGAGTTCAGCAGGTTTCTTGTTACTAGCCTTCTTTCGAAGACATGGGTCGCATGTCATGCAATACTTACGAACATTGACACTCCATCCTGGCCACCAATAGTGGTCCGAGAGTGCCTGTCCGGTCTTTTGGGGTCCAACATGACCTGTGACCGGCGGGTCGTGGAACAGAGAGATAACCTTTGCTCGAAGATCTCCCGAGTTTGGCACAACAAATTGTTCTCCTTGCCAAAATATTCCTGCGGCCTCCACCAAGCCGTACATATCCAGATTTCGAGATTCTTGAAACTAAGAATCCAAACATTATCCCATCCGGATCCTGTTTATAAAACCGTTGTAATGGATAATCTCTCGTGGTGGTTGCCGTAGAGGTGTAGGGGGATCTGGTAATTGTACTATTGCTGTTGCAATGGCCACAAAACACCCACTGTCCTCGGTGGTTACTTTAGTTTTCTACAGGCTCTCGGCTTAGTGGATCGGCCACATTGATGCGTCCTGGCCGATATTCCCATGTGAACGAGAATCGATTCAGGTATTCGCTCCAAAGCGCCTGTCGTCTTGACAGGTTCGGTTGTGTTTGAAAAAACACCAATGGATTATAGAGGGTCACGACCGTCACACCCCCTTCCGCATCCTTGAGGTAACAACGCCACATCTTGAAAGCGTGTACTACCGCAAGGATCTCTTGATCCCCAGTCGTGTACTGCGTTTCTGCGGGGATGAGCTTCCGGCTCTCATACGCAACTGGGTGACCGTTCTCCATGAGGATCTCTCCGACTCCTACTACTGACACATCACATCAAACCTCCCATGGTTGTGATGGATCCAGAAGAGCTAGAACGGGCGCCGTGGATAGAAGCTCTTTGACTTTGAGAAAAGTGTTTTTGCAATAAGGTGTCCATTCCCAACGCACGTCTTTTCACGTGAACCTTGTTAGCGGTGCTACCTGGGTTGAATACCCTTGCATAAACCGTCAAAAGTAGTTTGCAAGGCCGAGGAAAGACCGAATCTGCTCAACATGTTTGGGGCGTGGCTAGTCTACAACAGTTTGGACCTTTCGTGAGTCGACACCGATGCTGTCCTTGCCAACGATGTGTCCAAGGTATTCGAGCTCATCTTGTGCAAACTTGCACTTGCTCACTTTTGCATAGAACTTTTGTTCCTGAAGGATTGCAAGAACTTTTCACAGATGTTCTATGTGCTCTTCCATTGATTTGGAGAAAACCAGGATGTCATCCAGGTAAACCAAGACAAACTGTCCGAGTTGCTTGGCAAACATTCGGTTCATTTCTCCTTAGAAGGTTGTCGGGGCATTTGTAAGCCCGAAGGATAACACTCAGAACTAATACTGTCCCATGTGCATTCAAAACACGGTTTTGGGCACATCATCTTCTGTGATACGGATTTGATGGTACCCTTGAGAGAAATCTAAGGACAAAAATACTTTTGCGCCTTAGAGTTGGTCAAAAAGGTTCTCAATGCACGGAAAGGGGCATTAATTTTTCACCGTCAGCTTGTTCACCGCCCGGTTATCCACACGCATGCGTAAACCACCATCTTTTTTCTACACAAAAAGGATCGGCGTACCGTACGGTGAGCTACTGGGCTCGATCCACCCTTTTGCAAGGTACTCTTTGATTTGGCATTCAGCCTCTCGCCTTTTTGCAAGACTAAGGCAATACATGGGTCTGAATGGAGGAGTCACTTCCGGTTACAACGGAATCATGTGGCCAATGTGTCTTTTTGGTGGAAGCCCAGCCGGTGGGTCTTAGAATACATCCGAGAACTCCACCAATAGAGATTTGATCTCTTGTGGCGTGTCTCCCTTCACGTCGTCCTCCACTTTCTGCACCTGAGCCAAGAAGTATCGACAACCTTGTTGAATACGTCTCTTGACGTGCATTGCAGACAAGATGGCATGGACTATGAGTCGGCTCGGTGATAACTCTGTACTCGAAATCAACGTAAAGTTGCGTTGTCCTTTTCGGAGGATCAAATGCTTTGATTCAAAGCACATTAGAGCCTTGTTGTCACGGAGCCAGGGATCGCCTAGCACCACATCAAACAGGTCAAGAAGGTTGAGTACCTTCAATGTGACACTCTGTGTGTACCCTTGAATACAAATTTTTGCTTTACAAGAACCGATCACGGGTACCGTACGGTTTTCACTGACAACTGCGCCATTTGATGGCTCATACTCCAGGCCAACCTGTCGGATAAAGCCAAGGCTAACAAAAGAGTCATCCCCTCTAGTGTCAGCAAGTACGTTCACAGGAGCACCAGCAAGGTGTCCTTTGAAATGTATCGTCATGTTGCCTCCACACTTCCGAGTGAACAAACTCAATGACGACAAGCCGAGCTTGTGATAAACACGGAATCTGTACGACGTGTGTTACAACTCCCATGATTCATCCACTCGAGTCCACATCTTGTGGGCACATGTGAATTTGGCTAGCACCTTCTAGTCTTTAAATTTGACTGGGTCGAAATCTTCGACTAAAGGTACTGCAAACGTGATTGAACTCATTGCTTTGAGGGCGTTTGCTTCAATCACTACGTCACACAACTCTTGCACAGTGGTCGGTTTCGCCACCACTAAGCATGTACGATCATGCATCTTGTCTGGAGATGCAAGGTTTAGTGGGCAATGTCGATCAGCAAGTGTACAATGCGGTTCAACAAGAGGAGAGAAAAAAATAGAGAAATTTTTAATCGTCAAAAACTCAAATTGTTTAACATCCTCATTTGAAAACATAATCCCACACTCATGATCCAGTTCCACCCCTGATTGGTCCCCACTAACGTCACTCAGGGGTGGGGAAAACCCGCCCCTCGGCCTTGTCCGTTACCACGGCCGGGCCCATTGCCGCAACCGCGACCCTGTCCACGGCCCTGTCCATGGCCTCCTACTGCACCCTTGTCATGAGGTGCTAGTGCTGCAGCTAACATTGCGACCTCTTGTCCACCACCAGAAGCTTAAGGGCACTGAGCCCTAAAGTGGCCCTAATGCATGTAGTTTTGGCAGAGCCCTTCGCGGAAGGAAGCGTTGCGACGCTCACGCGCTGCCTGCAGCTCGTCATTCTCGCGGCTGCGCTTGTTGTTGGGGCCCTTGTATCCACTAGCCTTCTTGGCTGGAGGGTTTGCAGGCTACTTGCCCATGGCCCCGCCTCGTTGGCCAGCTGACCCACCAGCCTTTGCAGCGTCCATGTGCATGTCGCGGCCTTGTTGTGCACACGCGTTTGGCCGTGCATCATAGTGCTTTGTTTTTGCTGAATACATTTCGCTCATGTAGTTGCGTAACACCCTCCAGCTTGTCCAAGCTTGAACACTGGCTGTCATGGTGGTCTTGTCCTTCAGCTTATCGCTGACGAGACCATCACGCAAGTACTCCAGAAACATGCACTCTGGGTACTTGAAGGTCTTAGTCCCATCGTCCTCGGTGAAGCTTTCAGCTTCCTCCATGAGTGCGGCAAACTTGCTCAAGTCGGATTCAAGCGAGCTGCCTTGCTGCCTGAAGTCCTTGATCTTGTGGAAGGCACGGTGCGCCTCCTCACGTTGGGTACACTTCTTGCACATGATCGCGCAGAAGGCCTCCCACGACATGGGCTGCCACTCGAGGTGTGGCTGCTGTGCAGTGCACTCCTTAACCACATTCTTGAAGAGTTTGTCTTCAAGCCGCATCGTGGCAAGGTCACCCCACTGGCTGAGTGGAGCCTTGTGGACACGTAGAACGTGCTCCATGCGGTTCAGCTAGTCGGTCAGCTTCACGCCCTTTCAGAAGATCTCCACATTATGGAGGAAGGACGTGTTCATGACCGACCTCGAAGTCGCCGCGGTATGCAAGTCGTCGCTGCCACCGGTAGTGGCATTCGCAGCTGCGGCACGCTACGCCTGTTGCTGCATTCGCACCTGGACCAGGCTCTACAACGCCTTGTCGAGGTTGTTGCATTGGCGGCTTGCCTCATGGGCGGCCAGGCGCTGCATCTGGTGATCATGATCGAGGTCCGTGATGCTCTGCCCAACATGGGCCAGTAGGTTGGCGATCACGAACTTGAGCTTTGATGTCGTCAGAGCATTGGCGATAGCCTCCGGGGCCTTGCGTTGTCCATGCATCCTTACCCACTGCAAGAGGGTACGGTTCATGTACACGCCTCCAAGGAGTCCCACCTTTCGAAGGCGACTGTCGTCAGCGACAACGCTCGAGTGGAAGATGCCTAGCCCCATTGCGGCCACATCGTAGGAAGGGGCGTGTGCCCTCATTCCTCTGAGTGGTGCCGTATCTCTACCATTGGTGGTGATCCTGAGTCGACCTGCCGCCTCAGCAACAAACTGTGTGAGCCTACGACGGTCATCGCGAATTGCCTTTGCGACTTCATTGTCCGGCTCGTTCTTGGGGGAACTTCCCGTGTGACCGCTTGCAGCGCCCTTGCTGCTCTCGGCAGTTTCGCTACCATCGGCAACTTTAGATGACGCGGCGGGCATCTTATCGTTCTCGAGCAATTGGCTCGATCTCGCTGCACGCCGAAGACGATGGTCGCAATCCTCATCGCCTTCGCCATCATTGGTGTCGAGCTCTTTGTCAGGGTCCCCCCTCTACGATATCCTCCTCCATGAGGTCATCTGTCGTGTGGGGGTCGCCCACGTGCGCGTCGACATGCTCGTTGAGCACCTTTTGGCCTTCACACGCTTCGCGGTGTCGTCGAGGTTGGCGTCGGTCGCCTTAGGCGGTACGGTGGCCTTAGGCGGTACGGTTGCCTTAGGTGGCACGGTTGCCTTAAGCGGTACGGTTGCCTTTGGATTGGCAACCGTGCTCGCTGCGGTGGCTCCCAAAATTTGGAGTCCGCCAAGAGCTCGTGGTGAGGCCTTCACGACCTTGCCCTTGTTTGTCTAGGACGGTCTGGCACCTGCTATCTAGTCGTTTGTGCAACTAGCACGTGAAGGTTGTTGTGAGGATCACCCCACAACGAGCAGGAATTGCCTCCTAAGATGTTGCTCTCACAATCAGTGAGGCAATTATAAATTAATTTTCTATTTTCCTAGGCCGCCACGTTGCCACAAGGTCATGGATTTTGAAACTAGTCTTCCTAAGCCTTGACTCATGGCAATTGCTAGCGACTAGATTCTAGGAAAACAGAAAATTACAATACAAGGAATAGACAAAAAGTGTGAGTGTCGCTCACAAAGCTAGGCCAAAGAATGGCAGAGAAATTACACAATCCTTAACAACTCCTTCAATCCTTCTTCTAACTTCTTGTCTTCTTCCTGTCTTGTTGTCTTCCTTGGCCTCCTCTTGAGTCTTCTTTGCGCGTCTTGCGCCCCTTGTCGGCGTCCTCCTTTAGTCGGCGGCGTTCGGGAAGCCGCCAAAAGTCCTTAAGGTGTCTTCCTCCCTCTTTTTAGGGCTTCATCAAGCTTTGAGAGCCCCTGGCCTTGGGAAGAAGTGTTGTCCCAATTTTTGGTTTAAGGAGGAAAGGAGGGAATCTTGAAAAGAGGGGAAACACTTGGTGGTTTGAGGGTGGGCACTCCCCACCCCGTCCCACAACATTTTCTTTGGTCCCCTGGAGGTGAGCAGAGACTGTGGAGAATAAGCCCCAAAAAAAAGAGCTCTTCTATAGCTTCCTAACGCACTTTACGGTGCTTCAAACGGTGAAGCAAAGATGACGTAGTCCCTTCTAGCATTTCTACTGCTGCTTGTAGCTACCGACGGCGTTTTATCTATGTCGTAGCCGTCGTTTCTGTTAAATTCTTGGTTTCGAGGGTCATTTGGCTCTGAGAACCACTGTAACGAGTCAAGTCTCCAGCTCCTGCTCTGAAGTTGTCGTCGGAGTTCGCAGAATGGCGTTCTCCGTCCGCGATAGGGGTTCACCCCCTTTGCAGGACTGAGGGGCAATCATCATCAACGACCCAGATTAGGGAGACTCGAATATTTTGAGTCTCCGAAGGCCCACTTTTGTTTTTAACCAAACCCCTGGTTCTGGGACCCAAATCCGGGGTTTTTACCTGGAACTCGTGTGTTCGCACAATTTTTTTTGTTTATTTCATGTTGAAGTTCGTCGCGAAAAAACTTTGATTTACGTTTTGCCCTTCTAGCTTGCAATCGTCGCATGCAAGGCACGCTGGCGATTTCGCGCTAGTCCTCTTGTCCTCACCCTCACTCCCCCTATCCATCGTCCTTGTTTACTTGTTTTCAAGGAGGGCGAGGGGGGGCGAGGGCACGAGGCTACTAGGATTCGCCCTCGAGGCCCTCGTGGCCCCTCAGCCACCGATCGGGCTGAAACCGCGATCGGCGGCTGGCGACTGGCTGGCCAGTGGCCGGCCGGTCGCTTGGCCGGCCGCCGGCCATCTAGCCGGCCGGCAGTGAGCTGGCCGGCGGCTAGCAAAGTGCTGGCCGCCGGCCAGCCCTCGCTGATGCGAGGGCTGGTGCGCAACCACCCCTCGCTTCAGCGAGGAGGGAGGGCCGAACCGGCCCTCCAGATAAAAAAAACCTAGTGTATGACATGGCCTCAATTAGCCATACCTCCTTGATTGTGGCAATTTTCAACATGGCATCTCAATTCAAGTTTAGAAAGACAAAGGAGGGGACCCGCATTGGTTGGTTTGAGGCTAATGATCGTGTGGAGACAGTTTTCTATCTTAACTTTAACAAATATAATCATGCACATTATTTTCAAATGGATTGTTCTCATTCAACAAAAGTTAAAATCCTATTTAATTTATCAACATTATTTAAAAAAATTATTAGTTTTTGATACTCAAAAGTTTCAAAACTATTATCAAATAAACATAAATTGATAGGGTTTAGGCAAATAATATTTATTTTATCACCGATCCACGAAAGGGCATCATATAAATAGGGCGAAAATCCTATATTCCATTGAGAAAATCAGCTTTTACGAACTTGAAAGAGTTTTTTTGCTGATAATTGCTTTCAATTTTGGATAGAATTTTGACCATCCATGTTTTATTTTAAATATTGCACGAGGAATTATCAACATGTTTATGCTATATTTTTAGAAACATCTCAAGCTGTACCTGGGGCTGATGTTGGACCATGAATCTTATAGATGTTAATGACATTTTTAGTGATTCATCTCCATTCCATTTGCTAATATTTATGTGATTTGACCTTTAATGTATTTATCGCTTGACATTACTAATATTTCCAATAAAATCAAACCTTCCTCATGATGTTTTGGATTCATCTTTACTGGCATCCTATCTCATCTTCATATGTAGGAAATGTGAAGCATCCTATTCCTTGACAACTTTACTAAACACACCCAAAAGTTTTTTAAAACATTTGGGTGTGTTTATAGTGATTCTCTTTATAAATCTAAGAGGCCACAAAACTAAATAAAAAATAATTCATGCTGCTGACCATCATCTTGATCAGTCGTTTGATACATGTTTGCATTTATGTCAAGAAATTTGTTTTTCCACAAAATGAATGGGCTAAAACAAAAACATTAACAAAAAATACGTGAAGAAAAAATATATTTAATGTTATCTCATTAATGTTTTTTAATATACAATGAATTGGCCATATGAGACAAAATGCAAGGTTTCATTAGATACATGAGACAAATGAGTGCATTTTGTGTGCTCATAGTGAACTATTTTATGGTGATTAAGTGCACTTGCCACATACACTAACCGGATGCACTAGGGCCCCTTCTAACAATAGAATTGTTTTAACACAAGAGACAAAAAACGTATCTTAACAAATGAGTGAAATTATCACACTCATTGTGTTCTTAGTTCTTTTTTTTATGGTCACATACACTAGTCCCAGGCATTGGGATCCTTTGTAAGAAGTTAATCATTTCACCATATCAAACAAAACATGGTGCACTTGGACATATGAGACAAATAAGCATAATGAGTGCATTCTCTATGTACTTCTATATTGTGAGTATGCACACTTCTCCCATGCACTAGCCCCTTGAACTGAGGCCCTTCCTAAAAGGAGACTAATTTTGCCATATAGGCAAAATAAGGAGTTATCCCTTGATGTATGGGACAAATGAATGCATTGGGTGCGGTGTGCATTTCCTTTTATATCTTTGCTATGCCCACTTACCACATGCACCAACCCCACACACTGGAGTTCTTCCTTGGAAGAGTTCTATGATTCCATATAAGATAAAAATACACTTTTTTCATACACTATGGAAAGAGTGTAAGGATTGGTGGAAGCTTCGTCCTTTCTGTTAGAGTGGGCGATAACTGCGCTGAGCGACAGCTTTGACATGGCGCGGTCGGATCGACAATCGGAAGTCTGTGCGTAAAGTTACGGATTTTTATCCGTACATACTCGGGTGTGGCTCAGTCAGGAATTTCTGATGTACAGGCCAGATTAAATTCTGGCATCCAACTCCAAGGGAGGGAAAGGAGCCTGGATTTGTGTGCTCCATGCACAACAGGGTTGTGCATGCCTGCTGGCCCAGCTTGGTCAACAGCTAGGCAGTGCAAGCAAGCACTACTGGGTACTTGTTCCAGATTAGTCAGTGTGGGGCTACACCTGACTGGACTGCCAGGACTGCTTTCATGAGCACATGCAAGAAGGGCTTTGGAGCAGGGACCACTCTGCATGGGGTGGTGCATACACGACTCAGCATTGCATTAGCTACCACATGCACGACTTTGCAACTGCATCAGCTACTACATGCACGACTCAGTAGCTGCATGCGGAGCCAAAAGTGGGGACCGTCCTGCGTCAGCGGCAACATCCACGACTTAGCAGCTCAGACAACGGCCAAGTTGCCAGCATTTAGGAAGCTTCCTTGAGGAGGAAACTGCGTTCCTTGGATCGGGAAGATTCCTTAAGGAGGAAGCTATGACCTTGAAGCAGGACGTTTCCTCTCGGCACAGGGCAGCTGGTCAACTTGTCAAGATCCCAGTATAAAAGGAGACTAGAATCAGTCAGTCTAGTAACTCCAACAGTAACTCCAGTAACTCAGTAAGCAAATCCACAAGCAACTCCAATAACCCAACCAGCAATCCATCTCTACCAGACAACACCTCACACAAAGACTCTGCAGTCGCTCTCATATCAAGACCCTAGTAAGCCTGGCAGCAGTCTGCCAGCCTGGGTAGGAGGACGCCCCTGACTACCTGAAGGCGTGACTATCTTGCTTTGGTGGCCAGTATACGTGCAAGACTTTAGCTGCCTAGCTTGAGCTGTCTTCCTTGACATAGCCCATTTGTGGGCTAGGAGTTGTGTCTAGGCGTGAGAGCCCAGAGTTAGTGTCTAACCTTAGCTCTGCTTTATTAAGCTGATCCTGTATGAACTGTTGGACTGTGTTGGAGTCTCCCTCTGTCGACCCAGTGTGTTTGGTGATGCTCTCCCAGCCTGGTTAGGAGGATCTAGAAGCTGTGTGTCTTGCTGGAGTTCCCCTCTGTTGACTTAATAAGCCTGGTAGCACTCTGCCAACTTGGCTAGAAGGGTCAAAAGTCCTTTGACGACCTAGTAATTTTGGTAGTGGCTGCCAACGTGGAAAGGAGGTTGGCTTGAAAACCTAGAGGCCATTTCACCTGAAAGTACGGTGACCGTGCTTAGATCCTTGCAACTACAGCCTTGACATCCTAGCAAAGTAGTGCGCCCTTGGATGGGGCAGGTTGTGTCAGAGCATTGAGATGAGCTTTGTTTTGTAGCTGTTTCCTTGTACCATACTTTTACTTTATAGTCTTGTTCAACTAAAAGTCCCAATCCAAGTCTTCCGCTTCCGCACATTGGAGTACAAGGTGTTCTTGTTGGGCACAGAGATCCTAGAGAGCAGCAAGACCCCCTTGCTACATCAGAGCACGTGGTGACTTTATCATTGTAGGCTCCAATACCCCAACATGGTATCAGAGAATAAGGATGTGTGAGCATGCTCAACATGAGATTAGAGCAGCAGACTCGTGCCGCAAGAAAGAAGCAACAGTTACAGCTTATGCTTCAAAGGATGACAACATCTGTCATTACTCACCAATGGCAGGGTGAGCGCATGACGTGGCGTCCCTGCACACATGGAGATGTTGAGGACGATTTGAGCAACCTCAATGTGGAGAGCCAACACATAGACTCTCAACAACTGAATGGCCTCTCAGTGCCAAGCTTGTGCATGGACTAAGGATTTGGTCCAAGGACAGGGCAAGTAGTAGATGAGGAGGCAAAGCGCTGTAGAGAGGAGGCGCTTTGGACAAGTGCACGCCAAGACAACGTGTGTGCAGATGAAGTCTTAAGACAATAGTTGATTGACACAAGTTTTGAAGTTCACTGTCCACAGCTTCAGCAGCAGTTTTTACCTAGATTCAGTAGTAGGTGCATCTAAAACATCAGCTTCAACTGGCACAAATACCATCGTCATCAAGTTAAGGAGTCCCGTAGGCAGATTTGGCAAAGTTCATGCCACAAGCTCTCATGCCAATGCAGATGCAAGTCATAGGATCTGCATATTTGGCCTTGGTGCAACAATGTATGACACAGTCACAACAAGTTGTAACGATAGTGTCATCCACGGCACTTGTACGAGTACTGCTTGATACAGGTTAGCATGAGGCATCTGGGGAGCAAGCTTTCAAGCATGAAAGCATGGAGCATCAGTAGAAGATTCGCCAGCAGCAGCACAATTGCCAATGTGAGCGACATACTTGTGAGCTGTTAGCTGCCTAGGCAGCTCAACCCAAAGGTCAGGTGACGCAAATCCAAGAATAGAATGAGGCCTTGCAGCTGAATAAGGCTTCATCAGTGTCACATTGGCCATCTGCATATTAGCAAGAGCTTGGTTCTTCTCCACACATGCCAGAGCGTGTTTATCCTAAGCAGAAAAAGCTGGCTTTATCTTCTCAAGGGAGAAGCGTACAGACTCTCATGGTATCCCATGAAGCATCCACAACAGCACCATTGTAATAGTCAAACCATGCAGCGGTGCCACCAGGCTTTCAAGTGCCACAAGAAACATCTGACGACAAGCAGTAGTACTTTTCAAACACCCACGTGATGATGTCATGAGGGTCGGCATCACTCCATGCATTGCTTTGCGAGTGGCAAGAAGGGAAGCCATTGGCAACAACCCAGGTTTCCAGAGAGCCAAGGCAAGTAGCCATCTTGTAGGAGCTCATGGAGAGTGGAGTGGTGACTAAGGAACTAGGCTGCCATCAGCAACTTGGCAGTGGCAAGCAGTAGTCGCAACAACAGTGCCTACTTGAGAGAAAAGTGTCGGCACTAGTGGTCAGTGGCTTGGACGCCTTGTCAAAAGTCCCCAAGATGACCAACAAAGCAGACAACGTCTGCGCATCCCAAATGGAGTTTTCATGCTCCATCCAATAGAAGACAACCCAGCAAATGAGTTCTGATGATGTAACAGAGCAGCTGAGGTGGACGTGTCTTTGTCAGTAGAAAGAGGTTCACATGAGCCTCAAAGTGCGTGAAAAGCTTACTCTTCATCAGCTTGTACAAAGCCAATGCGACAGCAGCATACACTACCAATGTAGCAGGCGGCCAAGCTGAAGCCAGCCAATAACCTGTAAGAGGAGCAATGATGTAGCAGGTGCTCATGTATGGAGCCACTTGCATTTGGGAGCTCACATAATGAGCTTAGAGGCTGTGAGTGTATTGACACAGCGTCGATGCAAGAGGCAGCAACATGGTGGCAGCTCTAGGGCAGCCCACCACCATCGGCGTAGTAGTGACGAGCACACTGAGATTCGGTCGCTTGTCAGCAACTTCTCATTTGCTTCTCAAATCAGCGAGACCTGTTCCATGACACAAAGCGGGCAGCAGTGGAAGAAGTAGAAGAAGAAAGAAAAAGAAAGAGGGACTCCTAAAACAAAAAGGAGTCAAGAGCTTGACATAGCAGTTGGTTGTAAGTTGACATCGGCTACAATAGGAGTAGCCGTGCTATCACGAGCAGCACATTCCACGAGCAGCACCAAACTTTACTAAAGGAACAACAAGGAGATCCCGGAGTGAGGGGACGGAAGAGTGAAGGCATTCTGTCAAGCCCTTGAAGCAGCTTGTAATGCAGCGAGCAAAGAAGCAGAAAAAATCCTGTCGGGGCGGCAGGTGGATGCAGTAAGCCCACCTAGTGTCAGGTGGCATGCACAAAGGGAGTAGTGCTCCGTGACAAAATCCTATTGGGCGGCAGGTGGAGGGAGTAAGCTCACCTCATGTCAGGTGGCATGCAGAGATGGAGCATTTGCTCTACGTAAAATAAATCTTGCCATAGTGGCAGGTGTAAGTAGTTAGCCGGTCTTCACAAAGGCGGCGTGCATGGAGACTGGCGACATGCACAATGTGCTCACAACTGCTCAACACCAAATTCTCTAGCCAGTCAAAATTCACGACAGAGACGTCGGACTTCTGGAGGAGACGAGGACCACATCCTTGGATGTCCACCCGAAGGCAAAAATTGGTGGAGGGGCAAGTTTGCTCCTCACTTCCGCAAGTCACACATCCGGAACAGTGTGCTCCGTAGCAACTGATCTCACAGCAAGAGCTGAAGAAACAGTGCAGCAGTCGGAGTAGCTTTTGAAGTGAAGGCGAGGAGTCCAAGGTGAAGGATCAACCTTGGAGTAGCTCGTTTTGATCACGACAAGTACGTGGCTAAGCCCGTGCGGCATGCGGACTGGAGCTATAAAGCCAACCTGGTTGCGGTGCCTTCTGGAAGGTGGAAGCAATGACCACCAGCAGCAATAAGAGCAGCAGCAACAGCGACTGTAAAAATGGGAGACATCCCAGGTCCGCTGCGGGTAGCCCGGTGGATTAAAAAAATAAAGAAACTGCCAAAATTCAGATTTTGTTTTGGTAGTAGCCAGAACCCAGTTTGGGTTTTCTCCCCTGGACGACGAGTTTACTTCTCGCCGCTATGGAACCTCCTTTGTCAGCTGTCGGTGTAGCGGAGAAGTAGTGGTAGTAGTTGGAGAAGCCACAACCGACAACAGGAAGCAACGACTTTAATCCTTGTCAAAGAAACTCTTATCGCAATTGGAGCTCACCTTTTTTTCTGGTTGCGGCGTGCAAATTTCAAGCTCGGAGCAGACGTTAAAAAAAAGGCTACTGGAAGCCAAAAGTGGTAACTGAGATGTAGTGGGAAATTGAGCCCCACAGGTCGAGCAGTGGAGCGCAAGTTGCGCGAACAGCTTCTCCAAAAGAAAAAAAGGTGAAATCTCGCTATCGCGAGCGAAACAGGGGCTGAATAGGAGGGGAGCGCCGAGCAAGGGGGGGAGAGCGACGTCCACGATGGACGTCACACCAGCCCGTTGTGATGGCTCGCTGGGCCAAAGCGCTTGCCACAATGGCAGGCACCCACGCGGCAAGGCCCTGGCGTGATGGCAGGCTGGTGCGAAGCCTCTTGCCGCGACTGCAGGGTGGTTGGTAGGCGACCAGCAAACGAGGCCTCGCGTGAGGCCTCTGCTCAAGAGGAGCAGCCGAGAGAAAAAAAATCGGCTGGACAGATATCAGCCCCTCAAGCCACGAACGGTGGCGGAGGGCAACACACAAGAAGCCAAGGCTCAGGCCATGGCCGGTTGGGCCATGGCGAGCTCGAATCGACGCAACTGGCGGGCTACGTGTAAAAAAAAAGAACAGGGGTTGCGTTTGTTGTCGACACGTGGCAGGGTACCTATGAAGGGTAGCCAGGATACTCGCCAAAAAGGTGGGGCAACAAGTTTTTCAGCCGACGAAATCGAGAAGCATCGATCGAAAACGTCAGCGACGACCATCAGAGCAGCTGCACCAATGGTGATGAATTAGTTGACTTTGAAGCAGCCACCAGTGTCCGAAAGAGTCAGGATTTGACCAAGAACGGACATGGGGCACGATGGTTGCCTCAGCCATGACTGAGTCAAACCTAAGCAGCTGATTGTCGCTGAAGTAAGTGGCAGAAGTAGCTAAGGATCGTTGTGAAAGCAAGTGGCTGGAGCAACAGGGGGAGCACAACACTGCAACATAAAAAAAGACTGACTGGCAACGAGCATTTATACTCGTCGGCCAGAGGTGGCTGCAGCAGGTTGGCGGTCCCAACGGGCAGTCCCAAGCGATGGTCCCACCTCGCAAGCGCCGCGTCCATGGAAGCTTTTGCAGCCTTCCACTGCATAGGCAAGCATGTGCATGGCATGCACAATGGCTTGCGCTGTGGGAGGTTGCTTCTGCATGAAGAAACCTCACCGGAGAGAAGGGTGATGAACCTGAACTCACCTAATTTAATTTTTCTGCTCCACCCGACCTCCTCCAACTAGACAACGACCCCAAAAAATCCCAGCAAAGCCCAGAAGGAGCGTTTCAAAGGTGATACTCAACGGATTTGAACTCCATTGTTTCCGAAAAATTCCCAACAACCAGAGAACAACCAAGGGCAACCCGAAATTTCTCAGGATGAAATCTTGAGAAGAGGGTCGCAACTCATTAAATTGTCTAAATAACGGTTCAGGTCCGGAGTCAGAACCACCTTGACTAATGGTTCCTGGTCACTCGACTGTTCGGAACTCAGTCAAGTCATCCCCTAATAAAGTGACATCTCTCACTCGCGTCCGGCTAGCGGAAAGAAGCCGTTGCTTTGCTCCTTGTCTTGTTCTACCCTTTTTATACCGAGGATGTTCATTCCCTCGAGTTAACCAGAACAGTTCTACTCATCCTGTTCCCCTTTGGTTCTGTGGATTTGCCGCCGCGTCTTCGCTCTGCTCGCTCCTCACATTCCCTGTCTTCGCCAGCCCCTCTCAACTCTTCGCTCCGTCACTCTCGCTCCTTCGCTCAGCTTTCTTACTCCGTCAACCATCACTCATCTCGCTAGCACTAACTCACATCAACTTGTCTACCTCGACTACTTCACGTCTCAACCTCTATCAACCTCCGCGACTAACTCCACGGACCGCTCTCGCTAACGTCACTCTGCTGACGTACACTTGCATACCCTGACACTTCTACCTGCTTCTGCTACTATTTTCCTCGTGCCTACATTCTTCTGACATGGTATCAGAGCATCAGGTAAAATCACCTGGCACCTTGTGACTACGTTATCACCATGTTGCCATCCTTCCTTCATCGCTTCCACTCATGTTCTCCTTCCGCCACTACCGTCGCCCTGTGCCTCGCCGCTTTGCTAGGAGCTGACATCAGCAGCTCTGCCTGACGAGTTCCCCACGCTGAAGAAATGCCTTGACATCCTAAGAAAGCCCTGCGCCCATTTCTGCGCCTGTGGCTAACAACCGGTGACTTTTCGCCCACATCATTTGCAAGCAACTCTTGAGCCGTCGCCTGCCGTCAACTACCAAGAAGCTTCCTAATATTTGCCATTCACTTCCACTCATTGCCTCCGCCTCCACGAGCATCTCCTCCTCTTGCATCTTGCCTCATCAGCCTCATCTGCTACTTCCTCCTTGACACCTTCAGTCCACTTGCGTCCATCATCTCGAGCCGCATTCTCGCGTCGCCCTCTCGCTTCGTCAAACAGCTGTAGCCAAACTACCGTCGTCAGGATATCGGACACCACCAGTCTTCCTGCTCCTATTTCCGAGCCAATTGGGGAACAAGCTATCACTCTCGTGACATCAGTGGACTAGTGCCTTTGCCCGCTGCTCGACTCCCTCTGTCGCAACCAACTCTCTTCAGATGACAGGATATCGGACACCACCAGTCTTCCTGCTCCCATTTTTGAGCCATCTGGGGAACAAGCTGACACTCTCTTGAAAACAAAAGAAGTGGTTCTGATGCTCTACCTCTCTGCCGCGTCGCCTCTCATCGCACCGCCTTCCGCTTGCATCGCTCCTTACCTTTCTTCTCCATCATCATCATCAGCCTGCAGTCTTCACTTCTCGCATCATCCTCATCTGCTTCCATCAGCCATCCTTGCCATCCTCGCTGTTGTCTCCTCAGCTCCTTCAGCCTCTTGTTCCTGCCTCATCTTTGTCTCTCCGCCATCAGCATCATCTGCACCACCTTCGCATTAATCATTCACATCAGCATCGCTTCGCAACGCACGTGGTTCCGCCCCTGTACACACTCATTCATCAATCATTTCCTCCGCTTTTGCATCGCTTTCAACTTGGCACAAGGATCCGCCCGGTCACATCGCCTGTTCCGCGACGACCTGTGCCTATGCCGAAACTTCCTTCAGCGCACGCGGCTCGCCCCTACGCCCACTCCATCATCATTATCAGCCTCCGTTTCTCATCAGGAATCATTAGCATCTGTGACCAGCACGAGGATCTGCACGAGCTAGCTGTCCGCTTTGCAGCTGCCTGCACCCATGCCGGTAGCAGACTTATTGCGGCGCGTTGGCATCAACCTTCCCCTTGCCGCATCCTACTCCCCTATTTTAGCAGTGCACGTGGTTTCACCCCTGCGCCCACTCCATCATCAATCGCTTCTTTGCCATCCGCATCATCCTCAGCTCGGCACAAGGATCCGCCCGGTCGCATCTTTCATCCGCGACGACCTGCGCCCACGCTGAAAACATCCAAAGCGCACGTTGTTTTGCCCCTACGCCCAATGAATCATCAATCATCCCTCCGCTCGTTCCTCCGTCTTCCTCATCATATCTTGATCAGCACAAGGGTCCGCGCGGTCGCATTGCCTTTTCTGTGACAACCTGCGCCCATTTTCGCAACGCACACAGTTCCATCTTTGCGCCCACTTTGCCTACAAACCCTCTTCCTCCATCATCTACATCGACTCAGCTTCTGCCATCTCTCTTCCCCAACAATCCTCTTCATTCACTTGGTCACACATGGATGAGCAAAGACGCACCATTGTTCTCTACAATGAGGTTGCTGCCCTGGACGATCACATTGACTCACTTCGCTTCAACAACGATGGGAGTCACAACTTTGAACGATGGCGTCGTCAATTGCAGCGAGAAATCGCCACGTTGGACATATACGACTGCAACCTCCTTGATGTGCTTTGCAATATTGGCAGCAAAGAAGCCCGCCAAACACCACGAGGAAGAGGAGAATATGGAATCGCCCAAACTCAACTGCGAGGGCTTCTCTACATGAGCACCTATGATGAGTTCCACCTCATCATCGCAGCTCATCGTCATCAACCTGTCTTCCGCACTATTGAAGCACTCAGAGACTACTACAGCCAAAGAGGAACAGAACCTCTTGAGCCGCGTCCAGTTGAGCTTGACCCTCCCCCATACCGTGAACTCATGGGGGAACTTTGTCTTCAGTTGCAACCCTTCATCAGGGATTACAGAAGAATGGAGCAAGACGCAGAACTAAGGGCCACTGAAGAAAGGCCTTGTACCCCCCAGTCACCTACATCTTCCAATGGGGTGGACTACTAGGAGCGCTACTACTAGCTCATTCTCTTGACAGTACTCCCACACTCTGACTGCCCTTTTGTCAAGTTTCAAGGGGGGTGTCAGAATGAAATCTTGACAAGAGGGTCGCAACTGATTAAATTGTCTCAATAACGGTTCAGGTCCGGAGTCAGAACCACCTTGACTAACGGTTCCTGGTCACTCGACCGTTCGGAACTCAGTCAAGTCATCCCCTAATGCTGACGTACACGTCTGCTGACGTACACTTGCATGCCTTGACGCTTATGCCTGCTTCTACTGCTGTTGTCCTCGTGCCTACATTCTTCTGACAAAAGTCTCTTATGAGAGCCGACATTTGTTTTCGAGCAGCTGAAACCTCCACCAATCACTCATTTCTCCACTAAAAAAATACAACAGTCTCTGCATTCATCATCGCGGCTATCAATGGGGAACGTTGGAGTGAGCAATAATTACGCTTAGCGAAAGCTTTGACATGGCATAGTTGGATCGAAAATCAGACGTCTGTGCATAAAGTTACGGATTTTTATCCGTAAATACTCGGGTGCGGCTCGGCTGGGTATTTCTGATGTACAGGATTGATTAAATTTTGGCATCCAGCTCCAAGGAAGGGAAAGGAGCCAAGATTTGTGTGCTGCATGCACAATAGGGCTTTGCATGCCTGCTGGTCTAAATTGGTCAGCAGTTGCGTAGTGCAAGCAAGAACTACTGGGTACTTGGCCCTGACCGGTCAATGTAAACTGAGCGCAGTGTGCTAGCCTCAACCGGATGGTGTAGGCACTAACCGGCGGCAATAGCGACCGAAGGGAGGTCTGTGCACACCTTCCCGGGGTTGCGGAAGCGTAGCGTCATTTTGGGGGAACACGGAAACGCGTGTGGCACAGTGGGAGTAAACTGTACTTGTTATTCAAGTGTCAACATACAATACTATATGTACATGATGACACATCCTAGACGACCCGAGATTGCCGGGGCGTGAGCGGCTCCATATGGGCCTAAGATGAGCATTATTGTCCAAGAATCACGTAGCTCATCTTCCCAGATTTTCAACGTACAAAGAATCGCATCATTCCGTGGAGGAACGGCACAGATATGGTCGTTTCCGTGAACCACGACAATCTGCCCCTGGCAGCACCACTAGCGGCGGTGACGGCCGCCCAAAGTGCCCTTGCTGGTAATAACACATCGGGGTGCCATTGCAAAGTGCCCTTGGTTCTAAATTATCCTTGATTTATTGAATAACTGGGCCCCAAGGCGCGCTTTGGCTTTGTTGGGTCTTCCGAGGGTCGAGTCTTGGTTCATGGGGATGAATTCGCGTCACCTGTTTTCCCCTCGGCCGGTCCAACCTTTGGCCGGGTGTAACTTCCTCAATTCTTGATGGATCGACCACGTTCTTGGGTTGATCTCTTACCGTTTTTCCTGTAGATTCCAAATCCAAAGTCAGATTATACAATCAAGGAAACCTCAAGACGTGTTCAGTGCCGTTGGCACTGTCCAGCTTACAGTCAGGGTGGGGCTACACTTGCTTGGACTGCTAGGACCTCTTACATCAGCACATGCAAGCAGGGCTCTAGAGCAAGGACCACTCTACATCAGGTGGTGCATACACGACTCAGAATTGCATCCTCTACCACATGCACGACTCAGCAGCTGCATCTGCTACTACATGCACGACTCAGTAGCTACATGCGGAGCCAAGAGTGGGGACCGTCTTGCGTCTGCGACAACATGCATGACTGAGCAGCTGGGACCACAGCCAAGATGCCAACATTTAGGAAGATTCCTTGAGGAGGAAGATAATTGCCTTGGACCGATAAGATACCTTGAGGAGGAAGCTACGACCTTGAAGCAGGATATTTCCTCTGGGCACAGGGCAGTTGGTCAAATTGTCAGGATCCTTGTAAAAAGCAGACTGGACTCAGTCAGTCCAATAACTCCTATAATAACTCCATTAACTCAGTAAGCAACTCCACAAGCAACTCCAACAACTCCACTAGCAGTCCATCTCTACCAGACAACGCCTTAGACCAAGACTCTGCAGTTGTTGTCATCTCAATACCCCAATAAGCCTGGCAGGAGTCTGCCAACCTGGGCAGGAGGATGCCCCTGACTACTTGAAGGCCTGGGTAGCTCGCTCTGGTGGCCAGATTACGTGCAAGATTCAAACTGCCTAGCTTGAGCTGTCTTGCTTGACGTTGCCCATCTGTGGGCCAGGAGTTGTGTCTAGGCATGAGAGCCGAGAGTTAGTGTCTAACCTCAGTTCTGATTTATAGGCCTCATTCTGTCTGAACAGTCATATTGTGTTGGAGTCCCCCTCTGACGACCTAGTGTGTTTGGCGGTGCTATTCCAGCCTAGTTAGGAGGATCTAAAATATGTGTGTCTTGCTCGAGTTACCCTCTGTTGACCCAATAAGCCTTGAGCACTTTGCCAACTTGGCTAGGAGGTTTAGAAGTCCTTTGACGACCTAGTAAGTCTGGTAGTGGCTGTCAGCATAGAATGGAGGCTGGCCTGACAACTTGGAGGCCATTTCACTTGAAAGTATAGTGACCGTCCTTACAACCTTCCAACGACAGCCTTCACGACCTAGCAGGGTTTTGCATCCTTGGATGGGGCAGGTTGTGTCAGGGCATTGAGCTGAGCTATATTTCACCGTTGTTTTCTTATACCATATTTGTACTTAATAGTATTTTTCAATTACAAGTTCCAATCCAAGTCTTTCATTTCTGCACATTGGAGTACAACGTTTGCTGGCTAGGCATAGAGATCATGGAGAGTAGCAAGACCCCCTTACTACATCAGAGCACACGTTGACTTTGTCACTACAAGCTCCAAAACCCCAACACTTTCAAGTGAGCACACTTGAGGCAAAAAAACCATTATATGTATTAGCCTTGATTAACCACAAAGTTTTACGCTGAGGGTTTTACTGAGTAAATGAGAATCTTCACGGCCCCATTGTATCTTGGGATTTTAGATGCACTTTCAATGCATAGGGTGTCTTGGACCCCCTCGCAAACCCCACACAAATCCCTCCCTTTAACACTCTGAGAAACCTCAAAAGAAGGGTTTGTGATTTTTGAGGTGCTTGATGGCGTTAGGATCATGAAACTACATTTTATATTGTGATGGTATGGTGTTCAAGCGCTTTTCGTGCATAGGCCGTTGCATTTTTTCTTATGTTTGGATACATGAGCTTTAAAGTTTATGCTCTAAGATGTGGTTTTCTTAATTAGTGGTTAGTGGATGTATCAGATATATTTGGAATTTAGTGGTTAAATTGTCACATCCCACAAAAAAGAAGGTGTCTCATATCATGTGCATATTTGACACACGATGATATACACCTAATGTTAGAAAATACATAATATGGCTTCCAAGCATGGAATGGTAAAAATAACTTAATTTAGGTGCCAATACATCCAGGGAGAATAAATGAAAATGTGGATAACATGATATGTATGGAATCAATAACATTGTTCTGGTTTTCAGGCATGCATATTTCATAGGGTCCAACAATGCAAAGTGGTTGTACCCGTTGATTGAGGCACTTAGGATGTTGGTGCTCAAGCGATGGTGGAAGTTTGGAGGTTCATCTTTATATCACAAAATGATTATTAGGTGCGAGGTTTGGAGGGAGACCGTTAATTTCAACAATAATAGAGTCCAATTGTTGAGCATCCGTTGTGGCGACATTGTTCCTATATTTTTAGTTTAGGCAGTACAGGTAAGCACAATATGTCGATGACCCTTGCTGGAGACACGGTAAATTGTGACAAATTGAAATACGTCTTTATCACAAGGTATGTCAAACGTATTAGTTGGGAGATCTAAAGCTAAAACGGGTTTTTGTCAAAACCCAAAATATGAAATTGAGTTTTGAGGTGCTAAAAAAGTAGAGGCAACGTGTGCTATGATCATATTCTATCATGGAGGGTTTGTGGAGGTTGGTCTCCATGCTTGGGGTACTTTGAAATTTAATTGGTGTAGGGAATGATAGGGTCATTGATGTCCTATGACCAGTGACTAACCATTGTGTTGTATTAGTCATCTTAGGCCCACCTTCATTGTCCAAAGTCCTCATAACAGATTGTCTAGATGGCCTTAATGTTTAAACTTTCCATGGAGAGCAATGATCATGATATATTTAGTTTTGTAATGAACTATTCATGGTCTATACACATGAGCGTGTCACATTGTATCCTTAAAATCAGGTTCTACTTAATCACGGAACAATCGAGAAAAAAGGTTTGGTTTAGTGTCTGTACAAGCCACTTTTGGAAGAGCTTCATCCACTTTTCAAATCAACCCCATTTTCAACATGTATTGTTGTTTGCATATTGTTGAAGAATTAGAATAATGTGTTTAGGAGGATGGATGTAGAAAAATCGCTTGTATTTGATGAGGTATGTCTATTACTTGAACATTAGAATTCTAAAACCACTTCCAAGGTGCTAGAGAGTTGTATTATGTTTATGATGTCATTTGTAAAAGGCGCTTGCATTAGAGATATGTTTTCTCCCATCTAGCCATGGAGTTCATGTTGATGATCATGTTGCCAAAAGTGTACTTGTGTGTATTTTTATGTGAGTTTAAAATGATGCACTCTTCCTATTGCGCCAATCATGTCCAAGGTCAGAGTTTATTCTTTGGTGATAGCGCTGGTATGCAAAATGAATAGGTTTTGATAAGGCCTACACTATTTTGGTGCCCTTACACAGATGAATGGGAGTATCTTGCGGTGCCCTTTGCTTGGGACTATCAATTTATGTCTCCTTGAAAAACCAGGACATTTTTTGCTATTTTGTTCAGGGTGAAACTTGGCTTTTAGTGTACCAAACCTTGAATTTAAGTCATTCTTTATGCATGAATTCTTTATAATTCTTTTATTATGTAACATGAATGATTTTATAGGTTAACACCATCGTGTTTTCATAACCATTGCTACGGAAGAGACAAGATGGAATTTTAACAAGGCTAAGGGAAGGGTGCGCATAGATGTTGACGTTTTGGTAAGGTATTGAAAGTGTGAAATCTCAGAAGGGGCTCACATGTATGTTCACGTTCTGGCAGATAATGACGGAATGCTTTGCAAAAAGTTATTGTTGTTGGAGGGATACGCAAAACAATCAGAACTCATAATTTTATACTTCTTAAACGGGACACTGAAGTTTGCTCTTTGCAAAATGTTCCATGTATGCCAATAGTCAATGAACATAAATATTTGTAAAAGAAGTGGGTTTATTTTTTGTTTTCCTAAATTAGTGAATAAAATGATGAAAACATCTTTCCAACTTATAGGATGTCAAATGATTCTCATTGGACACAAAAGAACTCGACTTTGGGCTTTCATTCTATCACTGGTCTAGGTTGTAGATGCTTAGCTTGGATACATAATAAAATGCAAAAGTACTATGGTTTCTGGAGGAGCCAAAATTGTCACATTTCATATGATTACACCAGGTTTTACACATCTAGTGGAAATGAAAATGAAGCAAACTATGAGGTTTTATAAAATATTCTAAAACGAATTCCAAAACGTTTGGCAGAGATCGTACGGATTCCACACATGCGTTAGTTGTCTGTAAAACTTTTAATCCACTAATCACCTCTGTGAATGTAAATTTGTGAGGTCTTATTATTATTTTATTGTCTTCAACATGGATACTAATCATTTTAGTCAAGTTCTAGTCTGATATTCCGGTGCAAGAACCTAACATTATGTTTTTTTCAAAAGTTTCATGTTTTCATGTAACATGCAAGGAAAACTTAACAAATATAAAGAATGGCTTGGATTGATACACGTTTTAATTGGTTTTCCAATGGGGTTCTCATTTGATAGATTGGATGGTTTGAATCCTTTGCCATTTTCCCAATTGTATCATGCACGTTTTCTTAAAACTCCATTAGGGACTTCTTTTTTACTTTATTCTATCACTTTGCATTACGTCTAGCTGAATGATATCATAATCAATGATAACCTGGACATAAGAGTATGCAATAATTACCCTCGTAAGCTTAAGAAGAGTGGCTGAAAATTAGAATTCAAATTATTGGAGGGAACAATCATGCATGCTTGTAATGGCCATGGATTCTACGAAAATGTTAAGATTTTTCAAAAGATTACTTGGGATTTCGATGTGCCCAACCTTAAAATGTGAAAGTTTGTTTCATTGTTTGGAATTGGACATTATTGTGTTGTTTGGAATGTGACATTTTTACTCTTTTTTCAGCCATGCTCGTTCTGAGTTCATTATCTATTAAAAAGAAGTCAACCTAAGTGAGCGGCAATGAATGGAAAATTAAAATTGAGCTCTCGCTTTTTGGATGACAACTATCATTTGAGGGTCGAAGTTCGGAGGGGCACAGTCTTCGTGCTGTCGTTTTTGCTTTGATCTTAAAAATGTTGGCCGATTTGGACGCTTTTTGGGAAAGCAGACATTGTCGCTAGCCCCGTCAGGTAGTTGAAATGCTTCCTTTCTCTGACCAAAAGCTGTTTTAAATTGCATTCTTCTCGCTCGGTCGACTAACCAGATCTCTTCGATCAGCCGGACGAGAACTTGCACATCAGAGCAAAGTTCCTCTTCCACGTGCGTCCCCAAACCCACCTCACTCTCTTCCCGCCCACCACCCAACCACCCCTCCCCCCTCCCCCCTCCACCGTAACTGCCGCGCAGCTGAGCTCGGCACCTGTGATATGCCGTTACTAGGCCTCTTTGGCCACCATTGGCATGTCACCCATATTGACCTCGTGTGCACTGTCCCTCCCCCCCTTCAGGACCTCGCTAGGACATCGCTTGCTTTGACCTTTGCATGCTTCCTTACATTTGACTGTGGGCACATGCATGCCCCTCTTCATGGTTGTCGTGCGTGTATGTCCCCCCTAACTCTCACTGTCATGTGTGGCTCTGTGCCACCGTCCATTCCCCGTGGAGGGGTAGCGACGATAAACATAATAACCTATCTATCTATCACCGTAACTGCCTCAGCAGCCCCTAGACCCCCCATTTATGTTTTTCATCATAGGGGACTGTTCTATGGATGCACACGAGCGTTCGAGTGCATCCATGCGTTTGGACCCCATGTAGATAGTTTGCCGCTCAGAGTGGGAAGTCTACGCGATCGTGGACGACGACAGATTAAACAGTGAAAACTTCATCCACGCGCGCTAACAGGAGCATGTGTACATACACGGGAGCTAACGATAAGAACGTTCTATACGCGTAGTAAATCAGGCGACAGACGTCGCATTTCGGCGCTAGAGACAAAGGACCAACGCGCGTACATGACGTCTAAAGAATGGAAATCATGGACTACGCAAGCATAAGTAGATACTCGAAGAAAAATAACATTTTCTAATGATAAGTCAAGATTTCACGATCCAACTCTGCGGACGAAGGAAGTTCGCATGAGAAACATATGTCAAAGCAGGATGAACTCCCGTACATCAATCGTCTAAATACGAAGGGAGAAATCAGCACTTGATTCGAACAACAAGCTCCGAAACTTCCCGAACGCCATGCGTAGAAAAAGAACACAATTGAACAATGGTCATAAATGAAAAGCTATTCAAATATAGGCAATCAAGGAAAATAGAATCCAAAAACCAAACAACTGGAAGAAAATTCATCATTTTCAGACACAAATCAAATGAAATCATGAACAGAAATAACAACTTTGACTTGAAGAAGGAAAATTTGACCTACAAGTAAATTCCTTGGAATACAAGAAGAGTAAGGTGAAAAAAACCCAATAGAAGATAAACACGCATGGACTATTACGGAACAAAAATAAAATTATGATAAAATAAGAAAATAATTATTTACAAAGGTTCATATTTGAAAACAAATAAAAAAATTACTATTTGAGAATAAATTATATAAATAAACATACCAATATGAGTAAATAATATGGTCATTTTCAAATAGTATAAAAACGTCCTTTGTATCAAGTTAAAAAATTCTATATGGATACAAATTTATATAAATACATATATACATCCATATACATATGGATGTATATTTCGTTATTCATGTGGATATATATGTGAAAAAAAAGATATTCATAAAGATAGATTAAATATGTAGATATCAATAAAGATATAGATATAAAGAAATATATAGATATAAAACTATATTTAAGTATAGATATATATATAGATATTGATATAGATATAGATATAGATATAGATAAAGATATAGATATACATATAGATATAAATATAGATATAGATATAGATATAGATATAGATATAGATATAGATATAGATATAGATATGGATATAGATATAGATATATATTTATATATAGATATAGATATAGATATAGATATAGATATAGATATAGATATAGATATAGATATAGATATAGATATAGATATAGATATAGATATAGATATGGATATAGATATAGATATAGATATAGATATAGACATAGATATAGATATAGATATAGATATAGATGTAGATATAGATATAGATATAGATATAGATATAGATAAAGATATAGATATAGATATAGATATAGATATGGATATAGATATAGATATAGATATAGATATAGATATA
>SZWC01017271.1:4204-24307 GCA_023375785.1 Penium margaritaceum
TTCGCCTTTCGTATCCTTTCGAGTACGTCACATCAAAAGTGGTCGTTGTCGCTAAAAAGGTGGCGGTTGGCGTACTACCTAGTGATCCACGCTGTCGACGATGTCGTCGGTTGGCTGTAGCGGCGACATATCATTCGTCAGAAAGATGTGCGATGACACGTGTCGTATGCGTCCACGCACGCAGAGTTCTTTTGCAACTGCTGCACAAACGTGGAGCGAAATGCGTCGAACCTAGGCCCGACAAAGCAGGGTTTGTGCACAATATTTTTCCACGATCTGCGTCTGCCGGACCACCGCCGGAGGTTTGGTGATGGACCTGCGCTTAAACAAAGGGGTTCCGCTCCGTTACTATTCAAGACAGAGCGAATAGTGCGTGGGCTACGGAACTATTAATTTATCTCCATTCCCGTATGAGTAATTTTTTTAACCGCGTGGGCAGCTAGTTGCTTTCTCGCTCGGCGTTGATACCTGCGTTATTTTCGACGGTCCATTGATACCTGCGTTATTTTCCGACCGACGACAGGCGAATGAGCTATATAGTTCCAAAAACTGGGTATATGGTGACCGAACCCGAAAAACAAAGGGTTAGGCTCAGGAAAACTGCAAAGTCTCAAAACCTTCACTACCTTATCGATTCAAAGAGAAATGACAGCTGACAGGCACGCTACATAAATACTTGCCGCGGGGTACACCTGGTGATGCACGCGACAATGTTAGTTTGTCCTAAAACTCACACAAAACCGTTGTTTTGGTCGTAATCTTGCACGTAGGCATCCAGACGGAACATTGTTTGAACCTAGAGATGCAGAAACTCAAGCCAAACAATTTGATCACAAGCATAGGTTCAAACTGAATCAATGGACACACAATGCAAAACATGTGAATTGGGCTCAAGAGCCAGCCCACCGAAAAAACTTTAGTGTTTGCAAGAATATTGCAGAGTACTTTACAGGTGGTAGCTGCCATGCAGCTAGTAGTCGATGGTATCACCACCCGTTGGTGCTTCGACGCCAGCTGGGCTCGCATCAGGGATATGCATGAGCACGGACACGGTCAAGTGGTCATAGTAAGCTATGCCAACAGAAGGGAACAACACACATCACAGCACTGCCCCATAACCTAGTGTTATGCACATAGATACATATGCAACTTTGGCACTGTTACGCAACAAGGTGCTCAACGATCCATTCCTTTGCAGCCCAATCTCAGCCACTGTTAGGCAGTGGGCAAAGCGCGACTGATCGAATGTCCACCATGAACGTTCCGCGCGCAAGTGCCTTGGTCAGGAAGTCAGCCTGCTGCATGTCGGAATTGACCCATATGAGGAAGATCACTTGTCGCTCCACAAGATCACGCACAAAGTGATGTTCATCAGCAATGTGCTTTGTGCGTGTATGTAACAAGCATGAGTTCTTTGCAATGGCAAGAGCATCTTGGTTGTCACAGCGTAGAACAATGAAAGGCACAAACTGACGCCACTCATGAAACAGATGGTCCAACTATACAACTTCAACAGCCATAGCCCCCAGCGCAACATACTCACGCTCTAATGAGCTACGCGCAATGTAGTCGTGCTTGCCGCTATGCCATGACACAATGGTGCCGCCCAGCACGAACACGTAGCATGTCTGCATGTGTGCATCAGGGCTCCGCATCGAGTCACTATCTATGCAATCGTCAACCACCATGGAATACTATTGTCACAAGCAAAGTCAAAGGTACGGTGTGCAAACCATTCCTCGCACCACTAGCACAAATGTGTGAAGGGCTCTCGGCCGAGGATATTGCGAGAACTGTGCAAGGAGGTTTACGGCAAAGGCAATGTCGGGTCGTGTGGTCGTGGCCAAGTACATCAGAGAGCCTATGAGCTGCAAGTACAAGATTATGTCCTCCGCCAGCTGTGGTGGATCATCTCCTTGAGGGCATCTTGTGCGTCAGGTGTGATGGGGGTTGAGGCTATGGGAACATCAACAAGGAGGTCAGCAAATCACTCCCCCACAACACGGGCGTAACGTACCTGATATAGGAAGATGATCAGCCGTTAAGGATCACATACGATCTCCATCCAAAGAGACACAGTTGTAGGACCAATGTACATCCTATAGGAAGCCTAAAGGACTGTCTTGGTCTCCTTCATGGCCCCCCATTGAGGGAGACGTGATCAAGAGGTCGTCCAGGTAGACCATTATGCACAGTGACGCCAACCCATGCCATCGAGGGATGGATAGGTGTCACTCTCCACATAGACGACACATGTCGCTGTGTAGGTGATCTTCTGGTTCCAACACCAAGTTAATTTCTTCAAGACGTACAATGTCTTGCAAAAGCGTTAGACCTTATTACCGACCTCATAGCTTGGAGGCTGGAGCATGTCAATTACCTCCTCTCTAGTCCCATGGAGGAACGTGTTGGTCACATCCATCTGGTGTAGCTCCCACTCAGGGTGTGCATCAACCCCAAACAAGGCACGAGCGGTGGTCATACGGCCACCGGGTGCAAAAGTGTACGTGAAATCCACATCCTGAACCTATGAGAACCCCTTGGCCGTCAAGTGGGCCTTGTAGCGATCGATTCATCCATCAGGTTGCACCTTCTTACGAAAGACCCAATTGGCCTGTACAGCCTTCCACCTCGTGGGAGGTCAGAAATCTTATGCACATTGTGCTCATGGATGGCTCTCAGCTCATCCTCACTAGCAGCACACCACAACTCTTCATCCTCAACCGAGAGTTCCTAATTCAACCTGTCTGGATCAGGCGTCGTGGAGGGAGAGCTCTAAGTGGCCAGCACGCACGCCTCTGGACTCAGTCTGACCACGACAAGGCCAGCTGCTACATCGCAAACGATAGAGAACTCACGGGAGAACGACTTGTAGCCGATAGTGTACGTTGTTTGCACCTCAATGTAGTCTCCTTGGATACGGAGGCGAAGGGCCTTTGTGCCAGGCTCATCGCCGTCAACACTAGGAGTCAGGCATCTGGGCGCTAAGTTCGCCAACCACTTTGCCCTCAAGACCTGTGGTTGGAGGAGACCATCTGGCTCGCAGAAATAGCCTGATGTCTAGGTGCTCACCATGGGCTGCAAAGCAGGCCACTAGGCCACATCCAAACGGTCATGGAATCATAAGGAAGGGGAGATGATGGAGGAAAAAAATGGATTGAGGCGGCTTCCACGCAGGGGAAGCAAGTGCAGGCATAGGGGTAGGGGTCACGAGACATGCTATCACTAGTAGAGGATTTGATGTGCGAAGGAGAACAAATCATGTCACCGGATCAGGTTTGCGAGAAGGGACTGATGCTGGCACGAGATCGTGTGTGCGAGAGGGGACTAATACTCGCACGGGATCAAGTGTGCTAGGGGGGACAAACACTCGCACGGGATCAAGTGTGGCAGGAGCAACTGACACATTCACGGGATCAGGTCTGCCCGATAAGACTACTTGGCCCACATCCAAGATGGTGGGAGTTTTAGTTGCACGAGTCCGAACCACAAGTGAGGAAGCTTGAATGGACCTATCCATTGGGAAGCCACAGAGGTGGGAACATGGTCGGTAGCCAGCGATAGAATGCTGGAAAGGTCATGGTAGGTGAAGCCTGAAAGAAGAAAGTGTCTCCAGACTCAACAATGTGATGGGGAGCAGGGTCCAAAGAGCACCAGGTCTTCGAAAATGGGGAAATGTCCTGGAAGGCACACATGTAACCCCGAGGTGAGACCTTGGACCANTCCTCCATGGTGCGATTCCACCGCTCATACACACCATTTTGTTGAGGTGTAACATGGACTCAGAATTGGTAACAAATAACATGCATAGAAAATAATGTGTCAATCTCAACTAAGAACTCATCATCACAATCCAAACGGAACATGGGAAGGGTGTGAAGAGATTGGCACTCAACCATCACTAGCCACAGGCGGACAACCAGGGTGGCATCATTCTTGTGGTGGAGGTTGTAGACCCACCGCATCAGAGTGAGGTCATCCGTTAGGGCAAGATCTTACTAACCCCAATTTGAGACCGAGGAAATCTGAGTGCACCAATTCTAGCAGACGCAGTGCGAAGGAAGTGTAGTCGGGGTAAGAGTAGCGATGCATCTTACCCTAGGTACAGAAAAGTCAATTGGTCTAGGGCTGCCTCTAGAAGGAAGCCTCATGACCCAATATCGAGTAGAGAAACTAGCGATGAGCCCCATGAAGCAGTTATAGTGACTCGGACAATTTAGAGAGGGAAACACGGTCAAAGCCCATAAAATTCTTCACGTGGTCCATGTGCTCCTCCATCATGATGGCGTACCTACAGTTCCGTCACATCAGTATTCCTAAGGTGTGTGTAAAGGTGCATGGCATGCCTCTTGTAGTCTGATGCAAGCTTTGTGAGACTCGGACGGAGGAAGTGGAACTCACGTTGTCGGGCAGCTGTCATGGTGTGAGTCTCCACAGCAATTAGCATCAGGGCTAGCTCCCAGCCTTGGTGTGGGTTTCCTCCGGTCCTGATCCCAGCTTCATCCTGGAAGGGATGGAAGTCGAACATAGTCTCCTGAGATATTGTGTAGAGCAGATCGTGTATTGCTCTTGTCTGGACCTGGTGAGTGTCACCGGTCTGGTATTGGTTGTGTTCAAAGGTCTAGACACCCTCAAAGTTGGCTAACACCTAAAACAAGATCTCCTAGCATTCAAATCCCTTGTCGCTAATCTAGACAAGTGGAACTGTCTCAAAGTCATATAGTCATCGCTTTGTGGAGAGGGCCACCTCGGGCACTGGAGATTGAGGGCAAGGAAAAGGGACACCACGAGTGGGGGAAACACCACCAACAGTGAACCCTACTAAACAACACGACTGATCCTTATGGTAAGAAGGTGGCGGGGTGAGAGGCTGTGATCCCAAACGTACCTCAGGAATACGCTCCTCAAGGATGCGAATCTTGTCGTCATGTGCATCATCCTTTAACTCATCCTCATCCCAGGCATCAATTAGTGATGAGGGGTGCTGAGATTGCGCCCTTGGGTAAAGTGTAGATTGCTTAACGGATGGTGCAACTCTAGTGGATTCTCTCAGTGTTTTCTGTGAGGCCACTGAATTCTCCCTTGGTAACTCTGCGATCTCCCGCACACATCGATCTAACGTTGTTACTGGCTTCACATATAATCCTTTGTATGAGGAATATCATCAATCACAAGGTACTGTGACCTTGGACTCATGAATTCCGAGGAGGAGGAAAAGGAGGGGATTGCCAACCGGTTTCCTTTGTCATGGACCAATGCTATGGGCGTGGCTCCATACGGGTCTGAACCTGAAAATGGCTTAAAAAACAGATTGACGGTATAGCTTGATGAGTTTAGACTGTGCCAAAGATGATGTTTTGAATTAAATGCTATTGATGTTAGCACTGCTAATGATGACATCAAAAGCATTTTCATGCCGGTGGATTTTATGCCAACGTTTTCTTAATGCCATTTTTAACCCAAGGAATGTTTTTCTGATGCGGACCCCACGTGAATGAGGAGGGATGATGACCACGTCATCCCCTTCTTGCAGCCGCNTGAATTCTCCCTTGGTGACTCTGCGATCTCCCGCACTCATCGATCTAACGTTGTTACTGGCTTCACATCTAATCCTTTGTATGAGGAATATCATCAATCACAAGGTACTGTGACCTTGGAATCATGACTTCCGAGGAGGAGGAAAAGGAGGGGATTTCCAACCAGTTTCCTTTGTCATCGACCAATGCTATGGGTGTGGCTCCATACGGGTCTGAAAATGGCTAAGAAAACAAATTGACGGTATAGCTTGATGAGTTTGGACTGTGCCAAAGATGATGTTTTGAATTAAATGCTATTGATGTTAGCACTGCTAATGATGACATCAAAAGCATTTTCATGCCGGTGGATTTTATGCCAACGTTTTCTTAATGCCATTTTTAACCCAAGGAATGTTTTTCTGATGCGGACCCCACGTGAATGAGGAGGGATGATGACCACGTCATCCCCTTCTTGCAGCCGCACAAGTGCCGTGAAAATGCTGTGCAGCAACTTCACAACCGCGTAGTAGTGTTGGTGCATAGCTTTGCAGCAGATTCAAAGAAAAGCCACAGTTTAGTTGCCGTATAGCCGTATTGCAATGCTGTTACACAACGGTGTTGTGCAGAAATCTTGCACAATGTCTATGTTGCGCAAGGCAGCATCTATGGTTGCTTCTGTTGTGGGATTGTCACTGCTATGGCTGGAGCTTTTGTTACTATGCTGCTATAGTTGTTTTCGCTGTTGAAGAGGTTCTACTATTGCTGGTACTACAATTCTGATGCTACACTACTGCCACCTCTGTTGGCATTTCAGTGGTGCTCCTATTGCTCACAGATACTACTGTTGCTACTTGTGCTCGCTAATGCCGTCGCTACATGCTGCCATCGCCATTTGCTATAGCTGCTGCTCAAAGCCGCGGCTACAACTCTATGCAATGATGTGTTTCTCCCTTTTTATCACAGGTCGTAGCCAAACAAATGCCTTGTACTGCTTGGTGCTACCGCTGCCGTTATTTCTGGTCCGGCTGCTACTCCTACTTCGGTGGCGATAAATCATGCTGCCGGTGCTAACATTGCTGCCCATCCTAGCACTTACATGGTGACGCCGCTACAAATAATGTCTTGGAGATGTTAATGTTGCCGGTGTCTGTTATGAAAGGTACCATGATGTCGTTCCGATGACTCTCATTGTTGCTGTCGTTGTTGGGTCACTGCGGTGCAACTCCAAGAGAAAGGTCTCACTGTAGTGATATCATGACAAATTATTGGGAAGATTCTTGGCCATGTTGCCGTTAACATGGCAACATTGTTCAGTCAGCTGATGCAGTAGCAAGCAAACATGTGCAAGAAACATCATGTGTTAGGCTCCTGAGATGCGCAACGTCCAATAAGCTCCAATAGCTTAGTAATTCATAAATAAATGACAAATGACTAGTACACAACACGAATAATTACCGTGGCGCATGACGAATGATGCAGGTGAGAGTGTCAGGTTGTCCTAAAACCGGCGCAAAACCACTGTTTTTGCCCAACAACGATTGAGAGAGTGGCTTGATTAGTCGTTTTATGTACAAACCAATGACATGCTATGGCACTTGGATCTTGACATGAACGGCGTTTTGTCCTCAAACCCATTGGCAAACAGAGTGGGCCAATCAGACGCCCAAACACCACCTCTGTTTTCCATGCGCTTCCCGCGGCACTTCTTGGGCAACAGAATTTTTGACCGCCAAGCTCGCAAACAACTCGGTGATTTTTAGCACAAGAGGTGAAATCCTGTTTGAGGTGTTCTATGGCAAAATTCCCGCCACACCGGTAGGATTACAAAGCTACAGTAATAATCTCATGGTTGACATCTATCATTGGGACTTCTCCAATCTCTAGGAGGAAACTGTCTAGACCCTCATGAAGACCCATGCAACGATGAAGTGAGCAGCGCTCCAACATCCCATTTATGTTGTCTTACTGGTGATCACATCGTACTTAGCTCAGCGAACATCAAGCTATGTGGACATGACTTTGTAAAACTGAGACCGACAATGTTGGGACCGTTTCAGATGGAGGGAATCCAAACCCTGGGTCGTTGCTCCACTTTGCATTCAAGACAGCATGGTGATCTATCCGGTATTCGCCATCAACAAGCTCAAGAACTACCGGGACCCCATTGAGAGATTCGTCGCCTCAAATGTCGCTCCTCCGCATCCAATCCAAGTACACAAGGACACAGAGTATGTGATTAAGGATATCCTCAAACATAGTTGCGTTGGAAAGACGAATGCGTATCTTGTCAAATGGCATGGCTATGAAGCCACGTATGTCCTATTTTGTGAGCCCTATGACAACCTCCGAGATGTCGATCATTTGATTGACAACTATTGCAAGCATCATGGACGTACATCTGCTAACGCGGCGGGACGTCATGACTAAAAGGAGGAAAGTGTTTTGTCCCATACATACATGGGTTCCTAAACTCCATGAGTGGGAAATCATGCCCTTACATTCATGGTTGATCATGCGTGGAACTCAAGATTTCTGTGTCGTTTGGTGAGGACATTTTGGTCATCTACACCAGCCTCTGTTGTTCTTCCCCTGAAGGTTTTGACACATTGGACTGCTTTCTAGAATGGTCTGGAAAAGATTCACGGCCCAAGGAATCATCTTGAAGGCGCTTGAACTTTTGTAAAGCCACACTTTGATATTCTTGAAACTTTCCTAACTTCTCGGGAGAAATTCTCGTAGCGACCACTCATGATGCAACATCGCACAAGTCGCTAGACTCGTGTGCCCAAGACCAAACATATGCCTCAATGTCTCTCTCACTCTTGTATACATGCACATGATTTTTTCGACACTTATCATCGAAGTGGACTTACAATGCAATAAAAATAAGGATGAAACTATCAGAATTTTTGTGCTCCAACCCCTCTTTGATGTGGAGTCACGCATGCCTTTCCTTGTGATTCCGGGATTTTCTTCCGGGTCCTCATCAACCAAAAAGCCATTCTTTAACGCGCTATAGTCCAGGATGCATGTAGGTGACCAGTTCATGGCTATGGTGACTCACAACTACGAGAGTGATTAGTCTTGTTGAGTAGATCTTTATGTGACCTGAACTTGGATGGAAGGATCTCATATCATGTTTAGCCGCGTATGGATTTTTTCCCCGATTTTCCGTTTTCTTGTATCGGCCTTCCGATCGGCATATCAGATAGGCAATCACGAGGGTAGTAGGCGGCGGCGTAAATGTGTTTCACACTCAGCATTAACCAGACATTGAAATGTTTCTTTGACATCACATGTACATGCGCTGATGAAACAAGTACGTACCCATGTCGCCATTTATGCTCGTCAGTCCGGGAAGGTGCATGGCGCGAACAATACAGCTCGAATGCTTTTTCCCTCCAAGTAATTCATTTGTGACGATTCCCCAAATTTTCTTATGCTCCACACCTCATCCTTGTGAAACATCCATGACCCGCTTGGCGCAGCAATGGAAGGGTCGTTAGTCGTGAAATTTGACCAATTGGACAAAGTGGAAAAGGTTGAATTTCATGACTAACTTCCAATTTGCCCCCATACTAGCAAGACCGTCTTTAGGATACCCCCATTTTATAATTCAACATCAGATTGCCCTCATTTTTTAGCTTACCATGAGGTCACCCTCATGTTTTACCTTGTTGCTAGGTTCCTCTTACAAGGGTTAACATTCCCGACTTCCATGAGTCCTTAAACTCCAAGAGTAGGTTTTCTGTCACTTGTTGCCCACTGCACATCGACCTCAAGATTTTTACGCCGTTAGGACGGGGACATTTTAGTCAACTGACCGAAATTCCGGTGTTCCATTTCAGAAGGCGAGAAGATGTGTGGAAGCTTCCTAGCGAATTAGCCGCTGACTAGGCAACAGTGCCTTCTCAGGCTGCGATGACAGTCACATGTCATACATACAAAGGCAAGGGTTGGGCTAAGAGACACAAGGCAAAGTGTCATACAACTTCAATAGCATTTGTAGACAGAGATGAATAATGACAGGTCCATGGCATAAGTACCTGCCGCGGCGCACGGCACGTGTCGCACGCGGCACTGCTAGATCTGTCATAAAACCGGCCCAAAACCACTGTTTTGCCCATAACTCTGCGTAGACAAGTCAGAACGCTACGCCGTGTGAGCCTAGATGAGCAAAATCACAAGCCGGACGCTACAACTAGTAACATGCATGCATCCAGCATCAAACAGTGGACACACAATGCAAAAACATGCAAGTCAGGCCCACGGCCACTCCACCAATAAAATCCTGGGTGCTGTAGAAAAACTGCAGAAGGTCCTAGGCAGCGTCCAGGACTCTGGGATAGTCTTCGGTCAGCTCCAAGCTGGTAATCCACCACCAGACGATGAACAGGTGCTACCTGGGTCCGCATCAGGAATCTACACGGGCGTAGACACGGCCGAGTGGTCACAGTAAACTATACAGGTTGACAGGTTTGTCACAAATCACAACACTCCCCCATGACCCGATGGTACGCATGTCCATACACATGCAACACGGAAACGAGTGCAACAATGAGTACAGAAATAGTCATGAAACAGGCACAGGCATACCCCGCACTTCTCGTTGCGCCAGGACACAGCGGTACCATTGAGCAGGAACACGTAACATGTGCGACTGCATCCATCTAGACTCCACGCTTGGTCGCTGTCAGTGTAGTCGTGAAGAACCACCAAACACTACCGACGAAAACAGACTCCGAGGTACAGTGTGGAGACCACGTACAGCACCACTCCTACAACCGCATGGAGGGATCTATCACGTGGAGCCTGTGAGAACTGTGCAAGGAGGTTGACGACAAAAGCGATGGCGGGGCGTGTCGTAGTGGCTAGGTACATCAAAGATCCGATGAGGCAGAGGTACAAGGTTACATCCACAGTCTCCCCCAGCTGTGTGGGATCGTCCACCTTCAAGGCATCCTGTCCGTCAGGTGTGAGAAGTGTGTGGGCCATGGGCACTGAACCAAGGAGGTCACGAAAGCACTCCTCCACAACACGTGCATATCGGGCCTGATACAGTAGAAGTGTCTGAAGTTTGCAGTTTTGCACGATCTCCATGCCAAGAAACACTACTGTAGGACCAAGATCCTTCATCCTATAGGTTGTCTGGAGGAGAGCCTTGGCCTCCTTCACGACCTCCACAGAAGGAGACGTAATTAAAAAGGTCGTCCACATAGACTTGGATGGCGGTGAACCGCTCTGGCGTCCGTTGGAGAAAAAGAGAGGGATCTCCCTCGCTCAGTACATATCCCGCACGAGTCATGGTGCCAGTAATCTCTTGGTTCTAGCACCGAGGAGACTTCTTGAAGCCGTACAAGGACTTACGCAAGTGGAAGACCTTGTCACCATCCTCAAAGCCTGGTGGCTGGGCCACGTAAACATCCTCATCCAGGAAGCCATGGAGAAATGTATTGTTCACGTATATTTGGTGCACTTCCGAGTCATGCTGGACCACCACACCAAACAGAGCGCGAGCTGAGGTCATGCGGTCGGCAGGGCCAAAGGTGTCAATATAATTGATGCCCTTGATCTCATAATACCCCTTGATGACCAAGCGTGCCTTGTGGCATTCCAGTGAGTCATCCGGCTTTAGTTTCTTACGAAAGACCAACTTGACTTGAATAGCCTTCCTCCCAGGTTGAAGGTCGACTAGCTCGTAATCTCTATGCTCTTGGAAGGCACAAAGCTCATCCTCACAGGCATCATACCAGGCGTTGTCATTGCCTGATAAGAGAGATTCTCTCAGTGTGCCCGGATCATGCGCCAAACAGGGAGAGCTCTGAGTGGCGAGTGCATACGCCTCAGAGAAGGGCTGGACAACCACGAGCGATATGAAACTTGCGAGTGATCAGATCGTGGCCTACAGAGCATGCTAGATGTACCTCTTTGTGATATGCGCAGACACCCAGGCCTAGGGCCTTTTGTGCCTAGATCACCACTCGCAACGTTGCGAGTGGAGCGCCTGGTTGCGGCACCTGACACCCGCTAGACTCCAGAGACCAATGGTAAAAGACGACCACCGGGATCTCACGAGTATCCTGGGCTCAAGGTCCTCAACTCGGGCTCAGAGACAGGCATGACCACGTCTGGTGAGGACGAAGGCAAAGGGGCAAGTGATGCACTGTGAAGAGATGCTGGTCAAATGATGGGGGACAGAGGACTAGGTGGGGCGACAGGAGTTGGAGTCAAGGCGGGACCACGGACAGAGGCAAGAGTACTGGTGGACAAAGATACAGAGTCGTGAATGCCCGTGGGGTGTATGAAAACAGGGGTAGAAACCGGCTGGGCTAGAGAGGTCTCTGGGCCGACAGCGATAATCGTTGGGTCATCAAGACCAAGAGACCGAGAAGTGGAGGGGGCTCGAATGGAAACATCAGCCGTGCGAGAGGTTCTCGCAAGCCCAGACTCCCCCATCCGTTGAGAAGCCTCATACATAGGAACATGCATGGTGGACAGCGACATGATAGAGGTCTGGTCAAGGTAGGTGAGCGACTCAAAGAACAACGCGTTGCGGGACTCAAGGATGTGACGACGGACGGGATCCCAAAACCGCCAGGCCTTCAACCGCGGGTAGATGCCCACCAAGGCACACAAGCAACCCCGCGGGGAGACCTTGGTCCCCTGCTGGTCCTCGGTGTACCACGTAGAAGCGACGGATCTCCAGACACGAGCCAGACATAGATCAGCACAGTGGCCAAACCAGAGCTCGTACGGTGTAACATGGTCTTGAAGGGGAAGGCGGTTCCAGACCCACGTCATGTTGGTGAATCCTTGAAAGGTGATGGACTTTGCAAGACCCTACTCAGACCGCATAGCACGAACTGCATCCTCCATGGTGCGGTTCCAGTGCTTAGAAGCACCGTTCTCTTGAGGAGTAGCACGATCGGAAACCTGGTGAAAAATCCCATGCTCGACAAAGGAACTGTCCATCTCCCCAAGAAACTCGATGCTGGGATCCGAACAGAAGGTATGCAGCGTGTGGTGGGACAGACGCTCAGCCACCACTAGCTAGAGGAGAAATGGGAGAGCGGTGTCGCTCTTCTATCGTAGGCTGTAGACCCACCGCATCCGGGTCATCAGTTAGAGTCACGACAAATCGGCCCCAATCAGACAAAGACTAGAGAGGAAGAAGACAGAAAAAATCCGAGTGAACCAACTCAAGAGGGCAATGGGCTCGAGAACGGGAGTCAGGGTAGGTGCAATGATGCATCTTACCCTGAGCGCAAAACAGAAGATCGGCCTTGGGCGGCTTATTGAAAGAAGCCGCGTCAAGACCGAGGGCAGGCTGTGTCTGAATGAGCTTCGACACAGTGTCAGAGCCCACATGACATAGTCGACGATGCAGCAGTAGCTGGTGCTCAGCAAATAGAACACTTGTACGAAACACACGAGCAAAAGGAGTAGTGGAGCCAGGAGAAGAAGGGATCTGAGAGACACGGCACAGATCATCCACAATGCATGCATGAAGAACAACGGTGCGGATATCAAGAGGTGTTTTAGTCGCGGAGTCTGTAGTGTGCTCCATAAAGAGTCCCATCAGTGTGTAGGCACGCAGAGAAAGCAAGCTGAGGTCAAGATCAGGCACAAAAAGTACCTCGGAAAGATACATGGGACCAGACGGACCATCAAGGGCCACACGACCCCAACACCATTGACCGGTAGTGACTGACCAGAGCATGTGCAAACGAAATGAACAGACGCCACATGACCTAGGACAACGAAGTCACTACGACGACAGGTCATGAGGTGAGTGGCACCAGAATCAATGATTCAAGTGCCACCAGGATCACGGCCGGAGGATGTCATTGTGCAACGGGCAACGGAACACTCGGCCTCAGACCGGCACTCAGCAACAGGTGTAGAGGAACGACCAAGGGTATAAAGGTGAGACTCATGAATCCAATCGGTACTATCAGGTCCATCATCATCACATGTCGCCTGTGGCCCCCACACACGAGTCATCATGAGCTACGAGAACAGATGAACAAAAAATCTGTAGACCACCCGACTGAGAAAACACACACTCGCAACTCCCTAAGAGCAATGCGCAAGAAGCTAACGGAGCTCGGGGATGATGCGGTCATGTGGGTCCGGGTCCCCACTGCTTGTCGGTGGGGAAGCAAGAACTGCTGCGGTCGTGGTTGCTGTGCGACCAGAGGCTATGCTACTCGAAGCACACGGTTACGCGTGTGCAGCCTGAAGACCGCGAGTGATCTGTGCCCAGTCGAGCGGTTGCTTGCACTCGATGTAGCGATGAGCGCCACTACATCAGTAGCTGTGAACAGTATGTCCACTACTATCGTGCGATGACTAAAGCGGTTGTAACTACTACTGACCTGAACCACGCCTCCGTCTATTCTTCTTCCCCAGTACCGCTGCTGCCACACCCTGCANGCGCAAGAAGCTAACGGAGCTCGGGGATGATGCGGTCATGTGGGTCCGGGTCCCCACTGCTTGTCGGTGGGGAAGCAAGAACTGCTGCGGTCGTGGTTGCTGTGCGACCAGAGGCTATGCTACTCGAAGCACACGGTTACGCGTGTGCAGCCTGAAGACCGCGAGTGATCTGTGCCCAGTCGAGCGGTTGCTTGCACTCGATGTAGCGATGAGCGCCACTACATCAGTAGCAGTGAACAGTATGTCCACTACTATCGTGAGATGCCTGCAGCGGCTGTAACTACTACTGACCTGAACCATGCCTCCGTCTGTCCTTCTTCCCCAGTACCGCTACTGCCACACCCTGCACCTGAGTGGAGGTGCCTAGGGTGCAAGGGAAAGAGGAGATTGTACCAAAAGACGAAGAAGTGGACTACAGGAGGGGTTCAGTGGTGACGCAATGACTGCTGTAGCTAGGGGACATTCCTGATGGGCCACGGCTGCCTCACGAGGGTAAGTCACCTGGAGAAAAAGCTGATGCGCCCAAGGACGAGGCTAAAGGAAGGTTGAGAAGGGCTCGAGTACGACGTCGCTGAACACCGAGAAGATGTCTGTGTGCTCAAGACAAACTTTGATCATGAGCGTGCGAAGCGCCCACAGCTCCGTACCTCCTAAGGCCTCAAGGCGAGTGTAGATGTGCATGGCATGTCACGAGTAATCGATTGCAGGCTCGGCAAGTCCCTGAAAAAGGGAGTGAAAGGCGCGAATGTGAGCCGCGCGGGTGGCGTGCGTCTCTGCGGCAAGCAGAGACAATGCCAGGTCCCAGCCTTGACGTGGATCAGCACCCGCGTCTGTGCCGGCCTTTCCAAGGGAAGGACGAATGTCCACGACAGTCTTGCGCAGCATGGCNACACGAGCAAAAGGAGTAGTGGAGCCAGGAGAAGAAGGGATCTGAGAGACACGGCACAGATCATCCACAATGCATGCATGAAGAACAACGGTGCGGATATCAAGAGGTGTTTTAGTCGCGGAGTCTGTAGTGTGCTCCATAAAGAGTCCCATCAGTGTGTAGGCACGCAGAGAAAGCAAGCTGAGGTCAAGATCAGGCACAAAAAGTACCTCGGAAAGATACAGGGGACCAGACGGACCATCAAGGGCCACACGACCCCAACACCATTGACCGGTAGTGACTGACCAGAGCATGTGCAAACGAAATGAACAGACGCCACATGACCTAGGACAACGAAGTCACTACGACGACAGGTCATGNCCTCCTAAGGCCTCAAGGCGAGTGTAGATGTGCATGGCATGTCACGAGTAATCGATTGCAGGCTCGGCAAGTCCCTGAAAAAGGGAGTGAAAGGCGCGAATGTGAGCCGCGCGGGTGGCGTGCGTCTCTGCGGCAAGCAGAGACAATGCCAGGTCCCAGCCTTGACGTGGATCAGCACCCGCGTCTGTGCCGGCCTTTCCAAGGGAAGGACGAATGTCCACGACAGTCTTGCGCAGCATGGCATAAAGGAGTCCGCGCAGCGCTCAAGCCGCTGTCAGCACCTTAGTGCGGTCCATAACCTGGTAAGGACTGTGATAGCAGGGTCATATCCCCTTGGAAGTGGCCCAGACCTGGAAGAGGGTCTCCCAGCAATCAAAGCCATCCTCGCAAACATATCATGAGGGCGGTGTCACGAAGTCCTTAGGTTGCCGCTCCGTAGAGAGAGCAACCACAGGCTGGGAAGGACGAGGGATGGGGAAGACACCAGGACGAGGAAAGTCACCAAGGTAGGGATCTGGCGAGGATTGGATCTTCAAAAACAGGGAACCGGACCGCGTCTGCAGCTGGTGGAGGCGCCCCTGAAGTACGCAAATCTCCTACTCGAGAGTGTCATCCTCCATACTTGGCATGTCAGGGTCCTCATCCAAAGGATCAAAAATGGCAGGTCCTGTCCTGCTGCTCTCCTCGGTGTGGATGCTCACTGCTGTGGTGAAGGTATGACACCTCCGACACCCAAAAAGGTCTTCTGTGGGGTCATGGACTGACCACAAAGAAGATGAGTGAGCGTAGGGATGGCGTCGGTCTGCTGCTGCTGCAAGCGACACATGTCATCATGCTGACTCCACAGATCCTCAATAGCTTTCGAGCGTGGGCTCATGACCCTTGAGGAGGAGGAAGACGGATCTGGTTGTCCTTTGTCCTTATCAACAGTCAGGGCCATGTCAGCGCTTAGTATGGACCGGGATGTCAAACCGGTTGGATTGCATAGCCATTAGCAGTTCTCGAGAAGTTGAAATGCTGGAAATCTTGACTTCCCAACCACACAATTTGACGAAGGCAAGTGCTGACGTTAGCAGGGACTTGCTAACGTCAGCATGGACCTCATGACGTCAACAAAGAAAATGCTCATATCAGCACAGTTGTTTATGTTGACAGCCCTTGTGACTGTTGGGCAGCTGCTTCGCGGCAGCCGCGCGGAAGCTGCGCGGAAGATCCCCAGCAGCTTCTCTCGGCTGCTTCGCTTACGCCTGCAACTGTAGCAACATAGTTGCTTGCACAATTGTGGCAGGAGCTGCGCGCTGCTGCTGTGCTGCGACGCCGCTGCGGCCGTGCTGCGGCGCCACTTTGCACTAAACCTGCTACACGCTGCAACTATTGCGCACTGTCACTACTACGCGTTACTACTACTACGCACTACTGCTACTGCTCGCTGCTGATGCGCTGCTCAATTCTACCGCTACTGCGCGCTGTTGCTGCTGTTGCCCGCCACCGCCTGCTACGGTTGCTGCCTGCTGCCGCTGCGCAGCGCTGCTGCGCGCTGCTCTTGTAACGTGGTGATGTTGCTACACGTTGCTGTTGTCGTGCACTGGTGCTGCTGTTACCGGCCGCCGACTATTGCGGCTGCGTCCTGTTGCCGCCGCTGGCAGCGCCAATACCGGTAATTGCTAGTGGCTGCCGCCTGCCTCAGTTCCCGCCTACTGTTGCTAGTGGCTGCTGCTACTGCAGCACTCTCCCATGCAGAATGTGGGTGACATCAACGGTAATCAGGTGACGTCGACAGGTCCCGGTGAATCGGTTGCAACAGTGACTCTCGGTACCGTTGCTCTACTACGTCTCTGCTGCGTAGCTCGGCGAGAATTGTCACGCCACTCTAATACCATGAGAAAATGCGTGGAAGCTTCCTAGCGACTTAGCCGATGACTAGGCAACAATGCCTTGTCAGACGGTGATGACAGTCACAAGTCATACACACAACGGCAAGGGTTGGGCTAGGAGACACAAGGCAAAGTGTCATATTGATTAAATAGCATTTGCAGAGAGAGATGACAAATGACTATTCCATGGCATAAGTACGAGCCGCGGCGCACGGCGGGTGTCCCACGCGACAGTGTAAGATCTGTCCTAAAACCGGCCCAAACCCATTGTTTTGGCCGTAACTCTCCGTAGACAATTCAGAAACCTACGCTGTCTAAGCCTAGACGTGCAAAAACACAAGCCGGACGATATGACTGGTCACATGCATGCATCTAGCATCAAACAGTGGACACACAATGCAAAAACATGCAAGTTGGGCCCACGGCCAGTCCATCGATAAAATGGTACGTGCTGTAGAAAAATTGAAGAAGGTCCAAGACAGCGTCCAGGACTGTGGGACGGCCGTCGGTCAGCTCCAAGCTGATAGTCCACCACTAGATGATGCACGGGTGCTACCTGGGTCTGCATCAAAGATTTGCATGGGCATGGACACGGCAAAGTGGTCACTGTAAATTGAACAAGTTTAGAGGAACGTCCCAAATCACAACAGAAAGTTCTGACTACTTCGATCACTTTCGAGAATGGTTGATAAAAGTGTCCTGATTTACAGCGATGTTTGGATATTGTTTGGTTAACTTATGGACGGGCCTGGATCTTTGTAAACCCGGGCCTCGATGTTATCGAAGCCCTCGGAATTCCTTAATCAGCTTCTTGAAGCAGCCATTCACAACGCGACCTCGTGCATGTCACTTGGCTGGAGCGTCGAAGATTGAACATATGCCTCATTCGCATTCTTGGAACTGTATTTATGTGCTCGAATCAGACGGAAGTTGTCACCGAAGTATTCATAATGTTTAAGAAAAAATAATTTTTCTGGATCTCGCGAATCGTCCCTTGTTTTGCACCTCATAATGTGAACAACCTCCATTCCGCTCGTTGTAACAATAAATGGGCAGGATCAGGAAAATTTTTACTTTTGAAAATTGGAGCAAGGAAATTATCAGTTTTCATTTAATCTGGGCGTTCTGGAGATTGTTTTGTAAAAAAGGAATGTAGAGGTGACCTGGAGGTGATCATTTGGATGGGGGCTACCTGAAGATCGGTCTGAGAGAATGGGGGTACCTTAGGAGTACACCCTGAATTTCAGCCCTTCCTCAATTTGACCGTTCATGTGACTTTCGCCCATTCACGCCGGAGGCAAAGGCAGGTGTGGGGTTGGGGCCAGGAGCTTTCCGTCCCGGACCTTTAGCGGGCGAAAAGGTGTTCATTGTCCAGGTGTCCACAAACACGTTCCGGGGCATGCTGTAGGACGTTGACAGTGGATTATGGTCTTCTGTCCGATTGCCGACAGCGTGTCCCTTCGCCACTTGTTAAATCGGACGACTGAGAAAGCCTGCATAGCCCACCTAACGACGACCTCGAGGAGGGCATCAGGTCCGGCCTGTGGGCACACACCCGAGTCGAGCCCCCTTGTCACAAGCCCATCTCCCCATTCAGCTCTCGACCTTGGGGTCCGCGCAAGCAAACGAGCAGCTTGTCAAGCTGCAGCGTTTTGGGTAGCTAAGCCCGCAGTTTCGGCCCAACGGACTTCGCCTTTGCTACTGACGCCCCCGCAGTCGGCGTCGCCTTCGTNAGAAGATCTCTCTTTCTTCGATCGAAGAAAGGCTGGGCGGGGTTGGGACTTCCACCTTCCGTCGGGTCGGATCTCCGTGCACCCACCCCTCTCGCTTTGGATCGAGCAGAACAAGTCTGGTGCGGCGAGTGGGCTCTTCAACCGTCCGTCGGACCCCCTTGCACCTCCCTTTCTTCCCCTCTTGTTTGTATGGGCGGCAACGCCCGCGCAATCCGCCAAGCTGGATAGGCAGGGGAAGCCCGCGGGAGGCAACATGAGCCTCTTCGGCATCGGTCGGTGAGTACGTGGCCTGGCAGAGAATCAAATCTTCTAGAACTCAGCGTGATTGAAACATGTCAAAAGCTTTGCAATCCGCCAAGCTGGATAAGCAGGGGAATCCCGCGGGAGGCAACATGTCTGCGTCTGAACCTCTTCGCAAAACCGTTCAGCCGTGCGTACCGTGAGTGTCTTCCCGTGAGGAAGGCACTCATGCGATCTTCTGGGCTTGCACAGGAAAGGTGTTGGCTTTGACTTTTGGATGTCCCCGCTATGCTGGTCCGCCTATGGCATGGGCGCACCAGCACCACGAGCAGCACGAGCAGCAGAAGCACCAGCATCACCAGCAGCATCAGCGGGAGCATCAGCGGGAGCATCAGTTGCATCAGCTTGAGCAGGAGCAGCAGCAGCAGGAAAAGCACCAACAGCAGGAGCCTCAGCTTTCCAGCGGCATGACCAGCACTTGCACTCTGCCCTGCCCACATGGTCGCAGTGCCATAGGCATTGCTTGCGAGCAAGCACGAGCACTGCTAACCTTCTCCTGCTGCAGTGTGTGCTTAGGCTGCACACAATCATGCGCGAGCCAATCTGTTTGAGGTCACACACTTCCCTTCTGTGTGGGTCTGGCACAAGCTTGAGAGTACTTTGGACAGCGTTGTTGCAGAATGTGTTGCATTTTGCAGCAGGAGGTGAGTGTATGCGCTCACTCCGCGGGACCGTACACACTCGCCTCCCATGTGACTGCAGCGCTCGCACTTCCCTACTGTGTGGCTGCAGCACTCGCACTTCCCTACCGTGTGACAGTAGCACTCACACTTCCTTTCCGTGTAACATCATCACCTACACTTCCCTTCTGTGGGACATAAGCACACACACTTCCATACGTTGTGACATGTGACATCAGCGCACACACTTCCCTACCATGTGAATGCTGCACACACACTTCCCTACCGTGTGACCGCCGCACACACACTTCCCTACCGTGCGACTTCTGCACATACACACACACACACACACACACACACACACACTTCCCTACC